>JAKVIS010001053.1:0-41994 GCA_033119425.1 Bufotes viridis
AATTATCCATGGATGATGATGGCCCATTGTGACACGCTCAGTGTTCTATCCCTTATCCCTGGATGATGATGGCCAATTGTGACATGCACCATGTTCTCTCCATTATCTCTGGATGATAATGGCCCATTGTGACATGCACCATGTTCTGTCCATTATCCCTGGATGATGATGGCCCATTGTGACATGCACCATGTTCTCTCCATTATCTCTGGATGTTGATGGCCCATTGTGACATGTGCAGTGTTCTATCCATTATCCCTGGGTGATGATGGCCCATTGTCACATGCACCATGATCTATCCATTATCCCTGCATGATGATGGCCCATTGTGACACGCACCATGTTCTATCCATTATCCCTGGATGATGATGGCCCATTGTGACATGTGCAGTGTTCTATCCATTATCCCTGGATGATGATGGCCCATTGTGACATGTGCAGTGTTCTATCCATTATCCATGGATGATGATGGTCCATTGTGACACGCACAGTGTTTTATCCATTATCCCTGGATGATGATGGCCCATTGTGACATGCGCAGTGTTCTATCCATTATCCTTGGATGATGATGGCCCATTGTGACATGTGCAGTGTTCTATCCATTATCCATGGATGATGATGGCCCATTGTGACATGCACCATGCTCTATCCATTATCCCTGGATGATGATGGCCCATTGTGACATGTGCAGTGTTCTATCCATTATCCATGGATGATGATGGCCCATTGTGACACGCACAGTGTTCTATCCATTATCCCTGGATGATGATGGCCCATTGTGACATGCGCAGTGTTCTATCCATTATCCTTGGATGATGATGGCCCATTGTGACATGTGCAGTGTTCTATCCATTATCCATGGATGATGATGACCCATTGTGACATGTGCAGTGTTCTATCCATTATCCATGGATGATGATGGCCCATTGTGACATGTGCAGTGTTCTATCCCTTATCCCTGGATGATGATGGCCAATTGTGACATGCACCATATTCTATCCATTATCTCTGGATGATGATGGCCCATTGTGACATGCACCATGTTCTGTCCATTATACCTGGATGATGATGGCCCATTGTGACATGCACCATGTTCTCTCCATTATCCCTGGATGTTGATGGCCCATTCTATCCCTTATCCCTGGATGATGATGGCCCATTGTGACATGCACCATATTCTATCCATTATCTCTGGATGATGATGGCCCATTGTGACATGCACCATGTTCTGTCCATTATACCTGGATGATGATGGCCCATTGTGACATGCACCATGTTCTCTCCATTATCCTTGGATGTTGATGGCCCATTCTATCCATTATCCCTGGATGATGATGGCCCATTGTGACATGTGCAGTGTTCTATCCATTATCCCTGGATGTTGATGGCCCATTCTATCCATTATCCCTGGATGATGGTGGCCCATTGTGACATGTGCAGTGTTCTATCCATTATCCCTGGATGATGATGGCCCATTGTGACATATGCAGTGTTCTATCCATTATCCATGGATGATGATGGTCCATTGTGACAAGCACAGTGTTTTATCCATTATCCCTGGATGATGATGGCCCATTGTGACATGCGCAGTGTTCTATCCATTATCCTTGGATGATGATGGCCCATTGTGACATGTGCTGTGTTCTATCCATTATCCATGGATGATGATGCCCCATTGTGACATGCACAGTGTTCTATCCATTATCCATGGATGATGATGGCCCATTGTGACATGTGCAGTGTTCTATCCATTATCCATGGATGATGATGGCCCATTGTGACACGCACAGTGTTCTATCCCTTATCCCTGGATGATGATGGCCAATTGTGACATGCACCATATTCTATCCATTATCTCTGGATGATGATGGCCCATTGTGACATGCACCATGTTCTGTCCATTATACCTGGATGATGATGGCCCATTGTGACATGCACCATGTTCTCTCCATTATCCCTGGATGTTGATGGCCCATTCTATCCATTATCCCTGGATGATGATGGCCCATTGTGACATGTGCAGTGTTCTATCCATTATCCCTGGATGATGATGGATCATTTTGACATGTGCAGTGTTCTATCCATTATCCATGGATGATGATGGTCCATTGTGACACGCACAGTGTTTTATCCATTATCCCTGGATGATGATGGCCCATTGTGACATGCGCAGTGTTCTATCCTTTATCCTTGGATGATGATGACCCATTGTGACATGTGCAGTGTTCTATCCCTTATCCCTGGATGATGAAGGCCCATTGTGACATGTGCAGTGTTCTATACATTATCCATGGATCATGATGGCCCATTGTGACACACACAGTGTTCTATCCCTTATCCCTGGATGATGATGGCCCATTGTGACATGCACCATGTTCTATCCATTATCTCTGGATGATGATGGCCCATTGTGACATGTGCAGTGTTCTATCCATTATCCATGGATGATGATGGCCCATTGTGACACGCACAGTGTTCTATCCCTTATCCCTGGATGATAATGGCCCATTGCGACATGCACAGTGCTCTATCCATTATCCTTGGATGATGATGGCCCATTGTGACACGCACAGTGTTCTATCCATTATCCCTGGATGATGATGACCCATTGTGACATGTGCAGTGTTCTATCCATTATCCCTGGATGATGATGGCCCATTGTGACATGTGCAGTGTTCTATCAATTATCCATGGATGATGATGGCCTATTGTGACACGCACAGTGTTCTATCCCTTATCCCTGGACGATGATGGCCAATTGTGACATGCGCAGTGTTCTATCCATTATCTCTGGATGATAATGGCCCATTGTGACATGCACCATGTTCTGTCCATTATCCCTGGATGATGATGGCCCATTGTGACATGCACCATGTTCTCTCCATTATCTCTGGATGTTGATGGCCCATTGTGACATGTGCAGTGTTCTATCCATTATCCCTGGATGATGATGGCCCATTGTCACATGCACCATGTTCTATCCATTATCCCTGGATGATGATGGCCCATTGTGACACGCACCATGTTCTATCCATTATCCCTGGATGATGATGGCCCATTGTGACATGTGCAGTGTTCTATCCATTATCCCTGGATGATGATGGCCCATTGTGACATGTGCAGTGTTCTATCCATTATCCATGGATGATGATGGTCCATTGTGACACGCACAGTGTTTTATCCATTATCCCTGGATGATGATGGCCCATTGTGACATGCGCAGTGTTCTATCCATTATCCTTGGATGATGATGGCCCATTGTGACATGTGCAGTGTTCTATCCATTATCCATGGATGATGATGGCCCATTGTGACATGCACCATGCTCTATACATTATCCCTGGATGATGATGGCCCATTGTAACATGTGCAGTGTTCTATCCATTATCCATGGATGATGATGGCCCATTGTGACACGCACAGTGTTCTATCCCTTATCCCTGGGTGATGATGGCCCATTGTGACATGCACCATGTTCTCTCCATTATCCCTGGATGATGATGGCCCATTGTGACATGTGCAGTGTTCTATCCATTATCCATGGATGATGATGGCCCATTGTGACACGCACAGTGTTCTATCCATTATCCCTGGATGATGATGGCCCATTGTGACATGCGCAGTGTTCTATCCATTATCCTTGGATGATGATGGCCCATTGTGACATGTGCAGTGTTCTATCCATTATCCATGGATGATGATGACCCATTGTGACACGCACAGTGTTCTATCCATTATCTATGGATGATGATGGCCCATTGTGACACGCACAGTGTTCTATCCCTTATCCCTGGATGATGATGGCCCATTGTGACATGCGCAGTGTTCTATCCATTATCCTTGGATTATGATGGCCCATTGTGACATGTGCAGTGTTCTATCCATTATCCATGGATGATGATGGCCCATTGTGACACGCACAGTGTTCTATCCCTTATCCCTGGATGATGATGGCCCATTGTGACATGCGCAGTGTTCTATCCATTATCCTTGGATGATGATGGCCCAATGTGACATGTGCAGTGTTCTATCCATTATCCATGGATGATGATGGCCCATTGTGACACGCACAGTGTTCTATCCCTTATCCCTGGATGATGATGGCCCATTGTGACATGCGCAGTGTTCTATCCATTATCCTTGGATGATGATGGCCCATTGTGACATGTGCAGTGTTCTATCCATTATCCCTGGATGATGATGGCCCATTGTGACATGTGCAGTGTTCTATCCATTATCCCTGGATGATGATGGCCCATTGTGAAATGTGCAGTGTTCTATCCATTATCCATGGATGATGATGGCCCATTGTGACACGCACAGTGTTTTATCCATTATCCCTGGATGATGATGGCCCATTGTGACATGTGCAGTGTTCTATCCATGATCCTTGGATGATGATGGCCCATTGTGACATGTGCAGTGTTCTATCCATTATCCATGGATGATGATGGCACATTATGACATGTGCAGTGTTCTATCCATTATCCATGGATGATGATGGCCCATTGTGACACGCAAAGTGTTCTATCCCTTATCCCTGGATGATGATGGCCCATTGTGACATGCGCAGTGTTCTATCCATGATCCGTGGATGACGATGGCCCTTTGTGACATGTGCAGTGTTCTATCCATTATCCATGGATGATGATGGCCCATTGTGACACGCACAGCGTTCTATCGCTTAACCCTGGGTGATGATGGCCCATTGTGACATGCGCAGTGTTCTATCCATTATCCCTGGATGATGATGGCCCATTGTGACATGCGCAGTGTTCTATCCATGACCATGATCCGTGGATGACGATGGCCCATTGTGACATGTGCAGTGTTCTATCCATTATCCATGGATGATGATGGCCCATTGTGACACGCACAGCGTTCTATCGCTTAACCCTGGGTGATGATGGCCCATTGTGACATGCGCAGTGTTCTATCCATTATCCCTGGATGATGATGGCCCATTGTGACATGCACCATGTTCTCTCCATTATCCCTGGATGATGATGGCCCATTGTGACATGTGCAGTGTTCTATCCATTATCACTGGATGATGATAGCCCATTGTGACATGTGCAGTGTTCTATCCATTATCCATGGATGATGATGGCCCATTGTGACATGCACCATGTTCAATCTATTATCCCTGGATGATGATGGTCCATTGTGACATGTGCAGTGTTCTATTCATTATCCATGGATGATGATGGCCCATTGTGACACGCAAAGTGTTCTATCCATTATCCCTGGATGATGATGGCCCATTGTGACATGCACCATGTTCTATCCATTATCCCTGGATGATGATGGCCCATTGTGACATGTGCAGTGTTCTATCCATTATCCCTGGATGATGATGGCCCATTGTGACATGTGTAGAGTTCTATCCATTATCCATGGATGATGATGGCCCATTGTGACATGCACCATGCTCTATACATTATCCCTGGATGATGATGGCCCATTGTAACATGTGCAGTGTTCTATCCATTATCCATGGATGATGATGGCCCATTGTGACACGCACAGTGTTCTATCCCTTATCCCTGGGTGATGATGGCCCATTGTGACATGCGCAGTGTTCTATCCATTATCCCTGGATGATGATGGCCCATTGTGACATGCACCATGTTCTCTCCATTATCCCTGGATAATGATGGCCCATTGTGACATGTGTAGTGTTCTATCCATTATCCTTGGATGATGATGGCCCATTGTGACATGTGCAGTGTTCTATCCATTATCCATGGATGATGATGGCCCATTGTGACATGCACCATGCTCTATACATTATCCCTGGATGATGATGGCCCATTGTAACATGTGCAGTGTTCTAACCATTATCCATGGATGATGATGGCCCATTGTGACACGCACAGTGTTCTATCCCTTATCCCTGGGTGATGATGGCCCATTGTGACATGCGCAGTGTTCTATCCATTATCCCTGGATGATGATGGCCCATTGTGACATGCACCATGTTCTCTCCATTATCCCTGGATGATGATGGCCCATTGTGACATGTGCAGTGTTCTATCCATTATCCACTGGATGATGATGGCCCATTGTGACATGCGCAGTGTTCTATCCATTATCCCTGGATGATGATGGCCCATTGTGACATGCGCAGTGTTCTATCCATTATCCCTGGATGATGATGGCCCATTGTGACATGTGCAGTGTTCTATCCATTATCCATGGATGATGATGGCCCATTGTGACATGCGCAGTGTTCTATCCATTATCCATGGATGATGATGGCCCATTGTGACACGCACAGTGTTCTATCCATTATCCCTGGATGATGATGGCCCATTGTGACATGTGCAGTGTTCTATCCATTATCCCTGGATGATGATGGCCCATTGTGACATGTGCAGTGTTCTATCCATTATCCATGGATGATGATGGCCCATTGTGACATGCACCAGTGTTCTATCCATTATCCATGGATGATGATGGCCCATTGTGACACGCACAGTGTTCTATCCATTATCCATGGATGATGATGGCCCATTGTGACATGCGCAGTGTTCTATCCCTTATCCCTGGATGATGATGGCCCATTGTGACATGCGCAGTGTTCTATCCATTATCCCTGGATGATGATGGCCCATTGTGACATGCACCAGTGTTCTCTCCATTATCCCTGGATGATGATGGCCCATTGTGACATGTGCAGTGTTCTATCCATTATCCTTGGATGATGATGGCCCATTGTGACATGTGCAGTGTTCTATCCATTATCCATGGATGATGATGGCCCATTGTGACATGCACAATGTTCTATCCATTATCCCTGGATGATGATGGCCCATTGTGACATGTGCAGTGTTCTATCCATTATCCATGGATGATGATGGCCCATTGTGACACGCACAGTGTTCTATCCCTTATCCCTGGATGATGATGGCCCATTGTGACATGCGCAGTGTTCTATCCATTATCCCTGGATGATGATGGCCCATTGTGACATGCACCATGTTCTCTCCATTATCCCTGGATGATGATGGCCCATTGTGACATGTGCAGTGTTCTATCCATTATCCATGGATGATGATGGCCCATTGTGACACGCACAGTGTTCTATCCATTATCCCTGGATGATGATGGCCCATTGTGACATGCGCAGTGTTCCATCCATTATCCTTGGATGATGATGGCCCATTGTGACATGTGCAGTGTTCTATCCATTATCCCTGGATGATGATGGCCCATTGTGACATGCACAGTGTTCTATCCATTATCCATGGATGATGATGGCCCATTGTGACATGCACAGTGTTCTATCCATTATCCCTGGATGATGATGGCCCATTGTGACATGTGCAGTGTTCTATCCATTATCCCTGGATGATGATGGCCCATTGTGACACGCACAGTGTTCTATCCATTATCCCTGGATGATGATGGCCCATTGTGACATGCACAGTGTTCTATCCATTATCCCTGGATGATGATGGCCCATTGTGACATGTGCAGTGTTCTATCCATTATCCATGGATGATGATGGCCCATTGTGACATGCACAGTGTTCTATCCATTATCCCTGGATGATGATGGCCCATTGTGACATGCGCAGTGTTCTATCCATTATCCCTGGATGATGATGGCCCATTGTGACATGTGCAGTGTTCTATCCATTATCCCTGGATGATGATGGCCCATTGTGACATATGCAGTGTTCTATCCATTATCCATGGATGATGATGGTCCATTGTGACACGCACAGTGTTTTATCCATTATCCCTGGATGATGATGGCCCATTGTGACATGCGCAGTGTTCTATCCATTATCCTTGGATGATGATGGCCCATTGTGACATGTGCTGTGTTCTATCCATTATCCATGGATGATGATGCCCCATTGTGACATGCACAGTGTTCTATCCATTATCCATGGATGATGATGGCCCATTGTGACATGTGCAGTGTTCTATCCATTATCCATGGATGATGATGGCCCATTGTGACACGCACAGTGTTCTATCCCTTATCCCTGGATGATGATGGCCAATTGTGACATGCACCATATTCTATCCATTATCTCTGGATGATGATGGCCCATTGTGACATGCACCATGTTCTGTCCATTATACCTGGATGATGATGGCCCATTGTGACATGCACCATGTTCTCTCCATTATCCCTGGATGTTGATGGCCCATTCTATCCATTATCCCTGGATGATGATGGCCCATTGTGACATGTGCAGTGTTCTATCCATTATCCCTGGATGATGATGGATCATTTTGACATGTGCAGTGTTCTATCCATTATCCATGGATGATGATGGTCCATTGTGACACGCACAGTGTTTTATCCATTATCCCTGGATGATGATGGCCCGTTGTGACATGCGCAGTGTTCTATCCTTTATCCTTGGATGATGATGACCCATTGTGACATGCACAGTGTTCTATCCCTTATCCCTGGGTGATGATGGCCCATTGTGACATGCACCATGTTCTCTCCATTATCCCTGGATGATGATGGCCCATTGTGACATGTGCAGTGTTCTATCCATTATCCCTGGATGATAATGGCCCATTGTGACATGTGCAGTGTTCTATCCATTATCCATGGATGATGATGGCCCATTGTGACATGCACCATGTTCAATCTATTATCCCTGGATGATGAAGGCCCATTGTGACATGTGCTGTTTTCTATACATTATCCATGGATCATGATGGCCCATTGTGACACACACAGTGTTCTATCCCTTATCCCTGGATGATGATGGCCCATTGTGACATGCACCATGTTCTATCCATTATCCCTGGATGATGATGGCCCATTGTGATATGTGCAGTGTTCTATCCATTATCCATGGATGATGATTGCCCATTGTGACACGCACAGTGTTCTATCCCTTATCCCTGGATGATAATGGCCCATTGCGACATGCACAGTGCTCTATCCATTATCCTTGGATGATGATGGCCCATTGTGACACGCACAGTGTTCTATCCATTATCCCTGGATGATGACCCATTGTGACATGTGCAGTGTTCTATCCATTATCCCTGGATGATGATGGCCCATTGTGACATGTGCAGTGTTCTATCAATTATCCATGGATGATGATGGCCTATTGTGACACGCACAGTGTTCTATCCCTTATCCCTGGACGATGATGGCCAATTGTGACATGCGCAGTGTTCTATCCATTATCTCTGGATGATAATGGCCCATTGTGACATGCACCATGTTCTGTCCATTATCCCTGGATGATGATGGCCCATTGTGACATGCACCATGTTCTCTCCATTATCTCTGGATGTTGATGGCCCATTGTGACATGTGCAGTGTTCTATCCATTATCCCTGGATGATGATGGCCCATTGTCACATGCACCATGTTCTATCCATTATCCCTGGATGATGATGGCCCATTGTGACACGCACCATGTTCTATCCATTATCCCTGGATGATGATGGCCCATTGTGACATGTGCAGTGTTCTATCCATTATCCCTGGATGATGATGGCCCATTGTGACATGTGCAGTGTTCTATCCATTATCCATGGATGATGATGGTCCATTGTGACACGCACAGTGTTTTATCCATTATCCCTGGATGATGATGGCCCATTGTGACATGCGCAGTGTTCTATCCATTATCCTTGGATGATGATGGCCCATTGTGACATGTGCAGTGTTCTATCCATTATCCATGGATGATGATGGCCCATTGTGACATGCACCATGCTCTATACATTATCCCTGGATGATGATGGCCCATTGTAACATGTGCAGTGTTCTATCCATTATCCATGGATGATGATGGCCCATTGTGACACGCACAGTGTTCTATCCCTTATCCCTGGGTGATGATGGCCCATTGTGACATGCACCATGTTCTCTCCATTATCCCTGGATGATGATGGCCCATTGTGACATGTGCAGTGTTCTATCCATTATCCATGGATGATGATGGCCCATTGTGACACGCACAGTGTTCTATCCATTATCCCTGGATGATGATGGCCCATTGTGACATGCGCAGTGTTCTATCCATTATCCTTGGATGATGATGGCCCATTGTGACATGTGCAGTGTTCTATCCATTATCCATGGATGATGATGGCCCATTGTGACATGCACAGTGTTCTATCCATTATCCATGGATGATGATGGCCCATTGTGACATGCGCAGTGTTCTATCCATTATCCATGGATGATGATGGCCCATTGTGACACGCACAGTGTTCTATCCCTTATCCCTGGATGATGATGGCCCATTGTGACATGCACAGTGTTCTATCCATTATCCCTGGATGATGATGGCCCATTGTGACATGCGCAGTGTTCTATCCATTATCCTTGGATGATGATGGCCCATTGTGACATGTGCAGTGTTCTATCCATTATCCATGGATGATGATGGCCCATTGTGACACGCACAGTGTTCTATCCCTTATCCCTGGATGATGATGGCCCATTGTGACATGCGCAGTGTTCTATCCATTATCCTTGGATGATGATGGCCCAATGTGACATGTGCAGTGTTCTATCCATTATCCATGGATGATGATGGCCCATTGTGACACGCACAGTGTTCTATCCCTTATCCCTGGATGATGATGGCCCATTGTGACATGCGCAGTGTTCTATCCATTATCCTTGGATGATGATGGCCCATTGTGACATGTGCAGTGTTCTATCCATTATCCCTGGATGATGATAGCCCATTGTGACATGTGCAGTGTTCTATCCATTATCCCTGGATGATGATGGCCCATTGTGAAATGTGCAGTGTTCTATCCATTATCCATGGATGATGATGGTCCATTGTGACACGCACAGTGTTTTATCCATTATCCCTGGATGATGATGGCCCATTGTGACATGCGCAGTGTTCTATCCATGATCCTTGGATGATGATGGCCCATTGTGACATGTGCAGTGTTCTATCCATTATCCATGGATGATGATGGCACATTATGACATGTGCAGTGTTCTATCCATTATCCATGGATGATGATGGCCCATTGTGACACGCAAAGTGTTCTATCCCTTATCCCTGGATGATGATGGCCCATTGTGACATGCGCAGTGTTCTATCCATGATCCGTGGATGACGATGGCCCATTGTGACATGCGCAGTGTTCTATCCATGATCCATGGATGATGATGGCCCATTGTGACACGCACAGCGTTCTATCGCTTAACCCTGGGTGATGATGGCCCATTGTGACATGCGCAGTGTTCTATCCATTATCCCTGGATGATGATGGCCCATTGTGACATGCGCAGTGTTCTATCCATGACCATGATCCGTGGATGACGATGGCCCATTGTGACATGTGCAGTGTTCTATCCATTATCCATGGATGATGATGGCCCATTGTGACACGCACAGCGTTCTATCGCTTAACCCTGGGTGATGATGGCCCATTGTGACATGCGCAGTGTTCTATCGCTTAACCCTGGGTGATGATGGCCCATTGTGACATGCGCAGTGTTCTATCCATTATCCCTGGATGATGATGGCCCATTGTGACATGCACCATGTTCTCTCCATTATCCCTGGATGATGATGGCCCATTGTGACATGTGCAGTGTTCTATCCATTATCGCTGGATGATGATAGCCCATTGTGACATGTGCAGTGTTCTATCCATTATCCATGGATGATGATGGCCCATTGTGACATGCACCATGTTCAATCTATTATCCCTGGATGATGATGGTCCATTGTGACATGTGCAGTGTTCTATTCATTATCCATGGATGATGATGGCCCATTGTGACACGCAAAGTGTTCTATCCCTTATCCCTGGGTGATGATGGCCCATTGTGACATGATTAGTGTTCTATCCATTATCCCTGGATGATGATGGCCCATTGTGACATGCACCATGTTCTTTCCATTATCCCTGGATGATGATGGCCCATTGTGACATGTGCAGTGTTCTATCCATTATCCCTGGATGATGATGGCCCATTGTGACATGTGTAGTGTTCTATCCATTATCCATGGATGATGATGGCCCATTGTGACATGCACCATGCTCTATACATTATCCCTGGATGATGATGGCCCATTGTAACATGTGCAGTGTTCTATCCATTATCCATGGATGATGATGGCCCATTGTGACACGCACAGTGTTCTATCCCTTATCCCTGGGTGATGATGGCCCATTGTGACATGCGCAGTGTTCTATCCATTATCCCTGGATGATGATGGCCCATTGTGACATGCACCATGTTCTCTCCATTATCCCTGGATAATGATGGCCCATTGTGACATGTGTAGTGTTCTATCCATTATCCTTGGATGATGATGGCCCATTGTGACATGTGCAGTGTTCTATCCATTATCCATGGATGATGATGGCCCATTGTGACATGCACCATGCTCTATACATTATCCCTGGATGATGATGGCCCATTGTAACATGTGCAGTGTTCTAACCATTATCCATGGATGATGATGGCCCATTGTGACACGCACAGTGTTCTATCCCTTATCCCTGGGTGATGATGGCCCATTGTGACATGCGCAGTGTTCTATCCATTATCCCTGGATGATGATGGCCCATTGTGACATGCACCATGTTCTCTCCATTATCCCTGGATGATGATGGCCCATTGTGACATGTGCAGTGTTCTATCCATTATCCATGGATGATGATGGCCCATTGTGACACGCACAGTGTTCTATCCATTATCCCTGGATGATGATGGCCCATTGTGACATGCGCAGTGTTCCATCCATTATCCTTGGATGATGATGGCCCATTGTGACATGTGCAGTGTTCTATCCATTATCCTTGGATGATGATGGCCCATTGTGACACGCACAGTGTTCTATCCATTATCCATGGATGATGATGGCCCATTGTGACACGCACAGTGTTCTATCCATTATCCCTGGATGATGATGGCCCATTGTGACATGTGCAGTGTTCTATCCCTTATCCCTGGATGATGATGACCCATTGTGACACGCACAGTGTTCTATCCCTTATCCCTGGATGATGATGGCCCATTGTGACATGCGCAGTGTTCTATCTATTATCCTTGGATGATGATGGCCCATTGTGACATGTGCAGAGTTCTATCCATTATCCATGGATGATGATGGCCCATTGTGACACGCACAGTGTTCTATCCCTTATCCCTGGATGATGATGGCCCATTGTGACATGCGCAGTGTTCTATCCATTATCCTTGGATGATGATGGCCCAAGGTGACATGTGCAGTGTTCTATCCATTATCCATGGATGATGATGGCCCATTGTGACACGCACAGTGTTCTATCCCTTATCCCTGGATGATGATGGCCCATTGTGACATGCGCAGTGTTCTATCCATTATCCTTGGATGATGATGGCCCATTGTGACATGTGCAGTGTTCTATCCATTATCCCTGGATGATGATGGCCCATTGTGACATGTGCAGTGTTCTATCCATTATCCCTGGATGATGATGGCACATTGTGACATGTGCAGTGTTCTATCCATTATCCGTGGATGATGATGGTCCATTGTGACACGCACAGTGTTTTATCCATTATCCCTGGATGATGATGGCCCATTGTGACATGCGCAGTGTTCTATCCATTATCCATGGATGATGATGGCCCATTGTGACACGCACAGTGTTCTATCCCTTATCCCTGGATGATGATGGCCCAATGTGACATGTGCAGTGTTCTATCCATTATCCATGGATGATGATGGCCCATTGTGACACGCACAGTGTTCTATCCCATATCCCTGGATGATGATGGCCCATTGTGACATGCGCAGTGTTCTATCCATGATCCGTGGATGACGATGGCCCATTGTGACATGCGTAGTGTTCTATCCATTATCCCTGGATGATGAAGGCCCATTGTGACATGTGCAGTGTTCTATCCATTATCCATGGATGATGATGGCCCATTGTGACACGCACAGCGTTCTATCGCTTAACCCTGGGTGATGATGGCCCATTGTGACATGCGCAGTGTTCTATCCATTATCCCTGGATGATGATGGCCCATTGTGACATGCACCATGTTCTCTCCATTATCCCTGGATGATGATGGCCCATTGTGACATGTGCAGTGTTCTATTCATTATCCATGGATGATGATGGCCCATTGTGACACGCAAAGTGTTCTATCCCTTATCCCTGGGTGATTATGGCCCATTGTGACATGATTAGTGTTCTATCCATTATCCCTGGATGATGATGGCCCATTGTGACATGCACCATGTTCTCTCCATTATCCATGGATGATGATGGCCCATTGTGACATGTGCAGTGTTCTATCCATTATCCATGGATGATGATGGCCCATTGTGACATGCACCATGTTCAATCTATTATCCCTGGATGATGATGGCCCATTGTGACATGTGCAGTGTTCTATTCATTATCCATGGATGATGATGGCCCATTGTGACACGCAAAGTGTTCTATCCCTTATCCCTGGGTGATGATGGCCCATTGTGACATGATTAGTGTTCTATCCATTATCCCTGGATGATGATGGCCCATTGTGACATGCACCATGTTCTCTCCATTATCCCTGGATGATGATGGCCCATTGTGACATGTGCAGTGTTCTATTCATTATCCATGGATGATGATGGCCCATTGTGACACGCAAAGTGTTCTATCCCTTATCCCTGGGTGATGATGGCCCATTGTGACATGATTAGTGTTCTATCCATTATCCCTGGATGATGATGGCCCATTGTGACATGCACCATGTTCTCTCCATTATCCATGGATGATGATGGCCCATTGTGACATGTGTAGTGTTCTATCCATTATCCATGGATGATGATGGCCCATTGTGACATGCACCATGTTCAATCTATTATCCCTGGATGATGATGGCCCATTGTGACATGTGCAGTGTTCTATTCATTATCCATGGATGATGATGGCCCATTGTGACACGCAAAGTGTTCTATCCCTTATCCCTGGGTGATGATGGCCCATTGTGACATGATTAGTGTTCTATCCATTATCCCTGGATGATGATGGCCCATTGTGACATGCACCATGTTCTCTCCATTATCCCTGGATGATGATGGCCCATTGTGACATGTGCAGTGTTCTATTCATTATCCATGGATGATGATGGCCCATTGTGACACGCAAAGTGTTCTATCCCTTATCCCTGGGTGATGATGGCCCATTGTGACATGATTAGTGTTCTATCCATTATCCCTGGATGATGATGGCCCATTGTGACATGCACCATGTTCTCTCCATTATCCATGGATGATGATGGCCCATTGTGACATGTGTAGTGTTCTATCCATTATCCATGGATGATGATGGCCCATTGTGACATGCACCATGTTCAATCTATTATCCCTGGATGATGAAGGCCCATTGTGACATGTGCAGTGTTCTATCCATTATCCATGGATGATGATGGCCCATTGTGACACGCACAGTGTTCTATCCCTTATCCCTGGATGATGATGGCCCATTGTGACATGCACCATGTTCTATCCATTATCCCTGGATGATGATGGCCCATTGTGACATGTGCAGTGTTCTATCCATTATCCATGGATGCTGATGGCCCATTGTGACACGCACAGTGTTCTATCCCTTATCCCTGGATGATGATGGCCCATTGCGACATGCGCAGTGTTCTATCCATTATCCCTGGATGATGATGGCCCATTGTGACATGCACCATCTTCTATCCCTTATCCTTGGTTGATGATGGCCCATTGTGACATGTGCAGTGTTCTATCCATTATCCATGGATGATGATGGCCCATTGTGACACGCACAGTGTTCTATCCCTTATCCCTGGACGATGATGGCCCATTGTGACATGCACCATGTTCTATCCATTATCCCTGGATGATGATGGCCCATTGTGACATGTGCAGTGTTCTATCCATTATCCCTGGATGATGATGGCCCATTGTGACATGCACCATGTTCTTCCATTATCTCTGGATGATAATGGCCCAATTGTGACATGCACCATGTTCTCTCCATTATCTCTGGATGTTGATGGCCCATTGTGACATGTGCAGTGTTCTATCTATTATCCCTGGATGATGATGGCCCATTGTGACATGCACCATGTTCTATCCATTATCCCTGGATGATGATGGCCCATTGTGACACGCACCATGTTCTATCCATTATCCCTGGATGATGATGGCCCATTCTTACATGTGCAGTGTTCTATCCATTATCCCTGGATGATGATGGCCCATTGTGACATGTGCAGTGTTCTATCCATTATCCATGGATGATGATGGTCCATTGTGACACGCACAGTGTTTTATCCATTATCCCTGGATGATGATGGCCCATTGTGACATGCGCAGTGTTCTATCCATTATCCCTGGATGATGATGGCCCATTGTGACATGCACCATGTTCTCTCCATTATCCCTGGATGATGATGGCCCATGGTGACATGCGCAGTGTTCTATCCATTATCCTTGAATGATGATGACCCATGGTGACATGTGCAGTGTTCTATCCATTATCCATGGATGATGATGGCCCATTGTGACATGCGCCATGCTCTATACATTATCCCTGGATGATGATGGCCCGTTGTAACATGTGCAGTGTTCTATCCATTATCCATGGATGATGATGGCCCTTTGTGACACGCACAGTGTTCTATCCCTTATCCCTGGGTGATGATGGCCCATTGTGACATGCGCAGTGTTCTATCCATTATCCCTGGATGATGATGGCCCATTGTGACATGCACCATGTTCTCTCCATTATCCCTGGATGATGATGGCCCATTGTGACATGTGCAGTGTTCTATCCATTATCGCTGGATGATGATAGCCCATTGTGACATGTGCAGTGTTCTATCCATTATCCATGGATGATGATGGCCCATTGTGACATGCACAGTGTTCTATCCATTATCCCTGGATGATGATGGCCCATTGTGACATGTGCAGTGTTCTATCCATTATCCCTGGATGATGATGGCCCATTGTGACATGCACCATGTTCTCTCCATTATCCCTGGATGATGATGGCCCATTGTGACATGTGCAGTGTTCTATCCATTATCCCTGGATGATGATGGCCCATTGTGACATGTGTAGTGTTCTATCCATTATCCATGGATGATGATGGCCCATTGTGACATGCACCATGCTCTATACATTATCCCTGGATGATGATGGCCCATTGTAACATGTGCAGTGTTCTATCCATTATCCATGGATGATGATGGCCCATTGTGACACGCACAGTGTTCTATCCCTTATCCCTGGGTGATGATGGCCCATTGTGACATGCGCAGTGTTCTATCCATTATCCCTGGATGATGATGGCCCATTGTGACATGCACCATGTTCTCTCCATTATCCCTGGATGATGATGGCCCATTGTGACATGTGTAGTGTTCTATCCATTATCCTTGGATGATGATGGCCCATTGTGACATGTGCAGTGTTCTATCCATTATCCATGGATGATGATGGCCCATTGTGACATGCACCATGCTCTATACATTATCCCTGGATGATGATGGCCCATTGTAACATGTGCAGTGTTCTATCCATTATCCATGGATGATGATGGCCCATTGTGACACGCACAGTGTTCTATCCCTTATCCCTGGGTGATGATGGCCCATTGTGACATGCGCAGTGTTCTATCCATTATCCCTGGATGATGATGGCCCATTGTGACATGCACCATGTTCTCTCCATTATCCCTGGATGATGATGGCCCATTGTGACATGTGCAGTGTTCTATCCATTATCCATGGATGATGATGGCCCATTGTGACACGCACAGTGTTCTATCCATTATCCCTGGATGATGATGGCCCATTGTGACATGCGCAGTGTTCTATCCATTATCCTTGGATGATGATGGCCCATTGTGACATGTGCAGTGTTCTATCCATTATCCATGGATGATGATGGCCCATTGTGACACGCACAGTGTTCTATCCATTATCCCTGGATGATGATGGCCCATTGTGACATGTGCAGTGTTCTATCCCTTATCCCTGGATGATGATGACCCATTGTGACACGCACAGTGTTCTATCCCTTATCCCTGGATGATGATGGCCCATTGTGACATGCGCAGTGTTCTATCTATTATCCTTGGATGATGATGGCCCATTGTGACATGTGCAGAGTTCTATCCATTATCCATGGATGATGATGGCCCATTGTGACACGCACAGTGTTCT
This sequence comes from Bufotes viridis, assembly GCA_033119425.1. Classification (NCBI taxonomy): domain Eukaryota; kingdom Metazoa; phylum Chordata; class Amphibia; order Anura; family Bufonidae; genus Bufotes; species Bufotes viridis. Next base: position 18,175 of record JAKVIS010001053.1, read on the forward strand.
ATCCCTTATCCCTGGATGATGATGGCCCATTGTGACATGCGCAGTGTTCTATCCATTATCCTTGGATGATGATGGCCCAAGGTGACATGTGCAGTGTTCTATCCATTATCCATGGATGATGATGGCCCATTGTGACACGCACAGTGTTCTATCCCTTATCCCTGGATGATGATGGCCCATTGTGACATGCGCAGTGTTCTATCCATTATCCTTGGATGATGATGGCCCATTGTGACATGTGCAGTGTTCTATCCATTATCCCTGGATGATGATGGCCCATTGTGACATGTGCAGTGTTCTATCCATTATCCCTGGATGATGATGGCACATTGTGACATGTGCAGTGTTCTATCCATTATCCATGGATGATGATGGTCCATTGTGACACGCACAGTGTTTTATCCATTATCCCTGGATGATGATGGCCCATTGTGACATGCGCAGTGTTCTATCCATGATCCTTGGATGATGATGGCCCATTGTGACATGTGCAGTGTTCTATCCATTATCCATGGATGATGATGGCACATTGTGACATGTGCAGTGTTCTATCCATTATCCATGGATGATGATGGCCCATTGTGACACGCACAGTGTTCTATCCCATATCCCTGGATGATGATGGCCCATTGTGACATGCGCAGTGTTCTATCCATGATCCGTGGATGATGATGGCCCATTGTGACATGTGCAGTGTTCTATCCATTATCCATGGATGATGATGGCCCATTGTGACACGCACAGTGTTCTATCCATTATCCCTGGATGATGATGGCCCATTGTGACATGTGCAGTGTTCTATCCATTATCCATGGATGATGATGGCCCATTGTGACATGTGCAGTGTTCTATCCATTATCCATGGATGATGATGGCCCATTGTGACACGCAAAGTGTTCTATCCCTTATCCCTGGGTGATGATGGCCCATTGTGACATGATTAGTGTTCTATCCATTATCCCTGGATGATGATGGCCCATTGTGACATGCACCATGTTCTCTCCATTATCCATGGATGATGATGGCCCATTGTGACATGTGTAGTGTTCTATCCATTATCCATGGATGATGATGGCCCATTGTGACATGCACCATGTTCAATCTATTATCCCTGGATGATGATGGCCCATTGTGACATGTGCAGTGTTCTATTCATTATCCATGGATGATGATGGCCCATTGTGACACGCAAAGTGTTCTATCCCTTATCCCTGGGTGATGATGGCCCATTGTGACATGATTAGTGTTCTATCCATTATCCCTGGATGATGATGGCCCATTGTGACATGCACCATGTTCTCTCCATTATCCCTGGATGATGATGGCCCATTGTGACATGTGCAGTGTTCTATTCTATTATCCATGGATGATGATGGCCCATTGTGACACGCAAGTGTTCTATCCCTTATCCCTGGGTGATGATGGCCCATTGTGACATGATTAGTGTTCTATCCATTATCCCTGGATGATGATGGCCCATTGTGACATGCACCATGTTCTCTCCATTATCCATGGATGATGATGGCCCATTGTGACATGTGCAGTGTTCTATCCATTATCCATGGATGATGATGGTCCATTGTGACACGCACAGTGTTTTATACATTATCCCTGGATGATGATGGCCCATTGTGACATGCTCAGTGTTCTATCCATTATCCTTGAATGATGATGACCCATGGTGACATGTGCAGTGTTCTATCCATTATCCTTGGATGATGATGGCCCATTGTGACATGCACCATGTTCTCTCTATTATCCCTGGATGATGATGGCCCATTGTGACATGTGCAGTGTTCTATCCATTATCCATGGATGATGATGGCCCTTTGTGACACGCACAGTGTTCTATCCCTTATCCCTGGGTGATGATGGCCCATTGTGACATGCGCAGTGTTCTATCCATTATCCCTGGATGATGATGGCCCATTGTGACATGCACCATGTTCTCTCTATTATCCCTGGATGATGATGGCCCATTGTGACATGTGCAGTGTTCTATCCATTATCCCTGGATGATGATGGCCCATTGTGACATGTGTAGTGTTCTATCCATTATCCATGGATGATGATGGCCCATTGTGACATGCACCATGTTCAATCTATTATCCCTGGATGATGATGGCCCATTGTGACATGTGCAGTGTTCTATCCATTATCCATGGATGATGATGGCCCATTGTGACACGCACAGTGTTCTATCCCTTATCCCTGGATGATGATGGCCCATTGTGACATGCGCAGTGTTCTATCCATTATCCTTGGATGATGATGGCCCATTGTGACATGTGCAGTGTTCTATCCATTATCCATGGATGATGATGGCCCATTGTGACACGCACAGTGTTCTATCCCTTATCCCTGGATGATGATGGCCAATTGTGACATGCACCATGTTCTATCCATTATCTCTGGATGATTATGGCCCATTGTGACATGCACCATGTTCTATCCATTATCCCTGGATGATGATGGCCCATTGTCACATGCATCATGTTCTCTCCATTATCCCTGGATGATGATGGCCCATTCTATCCATTATCCCTGGATGATGATGGCCCATTGTGACATGTGCAGTGTTCTATCCATTATCCCTGGATGATGATGGCCCATTGTGACATGTGCAGTGTTCTATCCATTATCCATGGATGATGATGGTCAATTGTGACACGCACAGTGTTTTATCCATTATCCCTGGATGATGATGGCCCATTGTGACATGCGCAGTGTTCTATCCATTATCCTTGGATGATGATGGCCCATTGTGACATGTGCAGTGTTCTATCCATTATCCATGGATGATGATGGCCCATTGTGACATGCACCATGCTCTATCCATTATCCCTGGATGACGATGGCCCATTGTGACATGTGCAGTGTTCTATCCATTATCCCTGGGTGATGATGGCCCATTGTGACATGCGCAGTGTTCTATCCATTATCCCTGGATGATGATGGCCCATTGTGACATGCACCATGTTCTCTCCATTATCCCTGGATGATGATGGCCCATTGTGACATGTGCAGTGTTCTATCCATTATCCCTGGATGATGATAGCCCATTGTGACATGTGCAGTGTTCTATCCATTATCCATGGATGATGATGGCCCATTGTGACACGCACAGTGTTCTATCCATTATCCATGGATGATGATGGCCCATTGTGACATGTGCAGTGTTCTATCCATTATCCATGGATGATGATGGCCCATTGTGAAACGCACAGTGTTCTATCCCTTATCCCTGCGTGATGATGGCCCATTGTGACATGCGTAGTGTTCTATCCATTATCCCTGGATGATGATGGCCCATGGTGACATGCACCATGTTCTCTCCATTATCCCTGGATGATGATGGCCCATTGTGACATGTGCAGTGTTCTATCCATTATCCCTGGATGATGATGGCCCATTGTGACATGTGTAGTGTTCTATCCATTATCCATGGATGATGATGGCCCATTGTGACATGCACCATGTTCAAACTATTAACCCTGGATGATGATGGCCCATTGTGACATGTGCAGTGTTCTATCCATTATACATGGATGACGATGGCCCATTGTGACACGCACAGTGTTCAATCCCTTATCCCTGGATGATGATGGCCCATTGTGACATGCACCATGCTCTCTCCATTATCCCTGGATGTTAATGGCCCATTGTGACATGTGCAGTGTTCCATCCATTATCCATGGATGATGATGGCCCATTGTGACGCGCACAGTGTTCTATCCCTTATCCCTGGATGATGATGGCCAATTGTGACATGCACCTTGTTCTATCCATTATCCCTGGATGTTGATGGCCCATTCTATACATTATTCCTGGATGATGATGGCCCATTGTGACATGTGCAGTGTTCTATCCATTATCCCTCGATGTTGATGGCCCATTGTGACATGTGAGTGTTCTATCCAATATCCATGGATGATGATGGTCCATTGTGACACGCACAGTGTTTTATCCATTATCCCTGGATGATGATGGCCCATTGTGACATGCACCATGCTCTATCCATTATCCCTGGATGACGATGGCCCATTGTTACATGTGCAGTGTTCTATCCATTATCCATGGAAGATGATGGCCCATTGTGACACGCACAGTGTTCTATCCCTTATCCCTGGGTGATGATGGCCCATTGTGACATGAGCAGTGTTCTATCCATTATCCCTGGATGATGATGGCCCATTGTGACATGCACCATGTTCTCTCCATTACCCCTGATGATGATGCCATGGCCCATTGTGACATGTGCAGTGTTCTACCCATTATCCCTGGATGATGATAGCCCATTGTGTCATGTGCAGTGTTCTATCCATTATCCATGGATGATGATGGCCCATTGTGACATGCACAATGTTCAATCTATTATACCTGGATGATGATGGCCCATTGTGACATGTGCAGTGTTCTATTCATTATCCATGGAAGATGATGGCCCATTGTGACACGCACAGTGTTCTATCCCTTATCCCTGGGTGATGATGGCCCATTGTGACATGCATAGTGTTCTATCCATTATCCCTGGATGATGATGGCCCATTGTGACATGTGTAGTGTTCTATCCATTATCCATGGATGATGATGGCCCATTGTGACACGCACAGTGTTCTATCCCTTATCCCTGGATGATGATGGCCCATTGTAACATGTGCAGTGTTCTATCCCTTATCCCTGGGTGAAGATGGCCCATTGTGACATGTGTAGTGTTCTATCCATTATCCATGGATGATGATGGCCCATTGTGACATGCACCATGTTCAATCTATTATCCCTGGATGATGATGGCCCATTGTGACATGCGCAGTGTTCTATCCATTATCCTTGGATGATGATGGCCCATTGTGACATGTGCAGTGTTCTATCCATTATCCATGGATGATGATGGCCCATTGTGACACGCACCATGTTCTATCCATTATCTCTGGATGATGATGGCCCATGGTGACATGCACCATGTTCTATCCATTATCCATGGATGATGATCGGCCATTGTGACATGTGCAGTGTTCTATCCATTATCCCTGGATGATGATGGCCCATTGTGACATGTGCAGTGTTCTATCCATTATCCATGGATGATGATGGCCCATTGTGACATGCACCATGTTCTATCCATTATCCCTGGATAATGATGGCCCATTGTGACATGTGCAGTGTTCTATCCCTAATCCCTGGATGATGATGGCCCATTGTGACACGCACAGTGTTCTATCCCTAATCCCTGGATGATGATGGCCCATTGCGACATGCGCAGTGTTCTATCCATTATCCCTGGATGATGATGGCCCATTGTGACATGCACCATGTTCTATCCCTTATCCTTGGTTGATGATGGCCCATTGTGACATGTGCAGTGGTCTATCCATTATCCATGGATGATGATGGCCCATTGTGACACGCACAGTGTTCTATCCCTTATCCCTGGACGATGATGGCCAATTGTGACATGCACCATGTTCTCTCCATTATCTCTGGATGATAATGGCCAATTGTGACATGCACCATGTTCTCTCCATTATCCCTGGATGATGATGGCCCATTGTGACATGTGCAGTGTTCTATCTATTATCCCTGGATGATGATGGCCCATTGTGACATGCACCATGTTCTATCCATTATCCCTGGATGATGATGGCCCATTGTGAAACGCACCATGTTCTATCCATTATCCCTGGATGATGATGGCCCATTGTTACATGTGCAGTGTTCTATCCATTATCCCTGGATGATGATGGCCCATTGTGACATGTGCAGTGTTCTATCCATTATCCATGGATGATGATGGTCCACTGTGACACGCACAGTGTTTTATCCATTATCCCTGGATGATGATGGCCCATTGTGACATGCGCAGTGTTCTATCCATTATCCTTGAATGATGATGACCCATGGTGACATGTGCAGTGTTCTATCCATTATCCATGGATGATGATGGCCCATTGTGACATGCGCCATGCTCTATACATTATCCCTGGATGATGATGGCCCGTTGTAACATGTGCAGTGTTCTATCCATTATCCATGGATGATGATGGCCCTTTGTGACACGCACAGTGTTCTATCCCTTATCCCTGGGTGATGATGGCCCATTGTGACATGCGCAGTGTTCTATCCATTATCCCTGGATGATGATGGCCCATTGTGACATGCACCATGTTCTCTCCATTATCCCTGGATGATGATGGCCCATTGTGACATGTGCAGTGTTCTATCCATTATCGCTGGATGATGATAGCCCATTGTGACATGTGCAGTGTTCTATCCATTATCCATGGATGATGATGGCCCATTGTGACATGCACCATGTTCAATCTATTATCCCTGGATGATGATGGCCCATTGTGACATGTGCAGTGTTCTATTCATTATCCATGGATGATGATGGCCCATTGTGACATGCAAAGTGTTCTATCCCTTATCCCTGGGTGATGATGGCCCATTGTGACATGATTAGTGTTCTATCCATTATCCCTGGATGATGATGGCCCATTGTGACATGCACCATGTTCTCTCCATTATCCCTGGATGATGATGGCCCATTGTGACATGTGCAGTGTTCTATCCATTATCCATGGATGATGATGGCCCATTGTGACATGTGCAGTGTTCTATCCATTATCCATGGATGATGATGGCCCATTGTGACATGCACCATGCTCTATACATTATCCCTGGATGATGATGGCCCATTGTAACATGTGCAGTGTTCTATCCATTATCCATGGATGATGATGGCCCATTGTGACACGCACAGTGTTCTATCCCTTATCCCTGGGTGATGATGGCCTATTGTGACATGCGCAGTGTTCTATCCATTATCCCTGGATGATGATGGCCCATTGTGACATGCACCATGTTCTCTCCATTATCCCTGGATGATGATGGCCCATTGTGACATGTGCAGTGTTCTATCCATTATCCTTGGATGATGATGGCCCATTGTGACATGCGCAGTGTTCTATCCATTATCCATGGATGATGATGGCCCATTGTGACATGCGCAGTGTTCTATCCATTATCCTTGGATGATGATGGCCCATTGTGACATGTGCAGTGTTCTATCCATTATCCATGGATGATGATGGCCCATTGTGACACGCACAGTGTTCTATCCATTATCCCTGGATGATGATGGCCCATTGTGACATGCGCAGTGTTCTATCCATTATCCCTGGATGATGATGGCCCATTGTGACATGTGCAGTGTTCTATCCCTTATCCCTGGATGATGATGACCCATTGTGACACGCACAGTGTTCTATCCATTATCCCTGGATGATGATGGCCCATTGTGACATGCGCAGTGTTCTATCCATTATCCTTGGATGATGATGGCCCATTGTGACATGTGCAGTGTTCTATCCATTATCCATGGATGATGATGGCCCATTGTGACATGCACAGTGTTCTATCCATTATCCCTGGATGATGATGGCCCATTGTGACATGCGCAGTGTTCTATCCATTATCCCTGGATGATGATGGCCCATTGTGACATGTGCAGTGTTCTATCCATTATCCATGGATGATGATGGCCCATTGTGACACGCACAGTGTTCTATCCATTATCCCTGGATGATGATGGCCCATTGTGACATGCGCAGTGTTCTATCCATTATCCTTGGATGATGATGGCCCATTGTGACATGTGCAGTGTTCTATCCATTATCCATGGATGATGATGGCCCATTGTGACATGTGCAGTGTTCTATCCATTATCCATGGATGATGATGGCCCATTGTGACATGCACAGTGTTCTATCCATTATCCATGGATGATGATGGCCCATTGTGACATGTGCAGTGTTCTATCCATTATCCATGGATGATGATGGCCCATTGTGACATGCACAGTGTTCTATCCCTTATCCCTGGATGATGATGGCCCATTGTGACATGCGCAGTGTTCTATCCCTTATCCCTGGATGATGATGGCCCATTGTGACATGCGCAGTGTTCTATCCATTATCCCTGGATGATGATGGCCCATTGTGACATGCACCAGTGTTCTATCCATTATCCCTGGATGATGATGGCCCATTGTGACATGCGCCAGTGTTCTCTCCATTATCTCTGGATGATGATGGCCCATTGTGACATGTGCAGTGTTCTATCTATTATCCCTGGATGATGATGGCCCATTGTGACATGCACCAGTGTTCTATCCATTATCCCTGGATGATGATGGCCCATTGTGACATGCACCATGTTCTATCCATTATCCCTGGATGATGATGGCCCATTGTTACATGTGCAGTGTTCTATCCATTATCCCTGGATGATGATGGCCCATTGTGACATGTGCAGTGTTCTATCCATTATCCATGGATGATGATGGTCCACTGTGACACGCACAGTGTTTTATCCATTATCCCTGGATGATGATGGCCCATTGTGACATGCGCAGTGTTCTATCCATTATCCTTGAATGATGATGACCCATGGTGACATGTGCAGTGTTCTATCCATTATCCATGGATGATGATGGCCCATTGTGACATGCGCCATGCTCTATACATTATCCCTGGATGATGATGGCCCGTTGTAACATGTGCAGTGTTCTATCCATTATCCATGGATGATGATGGCCCTTGTGACACGCACAGTGTTCTATCCCTTATCCCTGGGTGATGATGGCCCATTGTGACATGCGCAGTGTTCTATCCATTATCCCTGGATGATGATGGCCCATTGTGACATGCACCATGTTCTCTCCATTATCCCTGGATGATGATGGCCCATTGTGACATGTGCAGTGTTCTATCCATTATCGCTGGATGATGATGGCCCATTGTGACATGTGCAGTGTTCTATCCATTATCCATGGATGATGATGGCCCATTGTGACATGCACCATGTTCAATCTATTATCCCTGGATGATGATGGCCCATTGTGACATGTGCAGTGTTCTATCCATTATCCATGGATGATGATGGCCCATTGTGACATGCACAGTGTTCTATCCCTTATCCCTGGGTGATGATGGCCCATTGTGACATGATTAGTGTTCTATCCATTATCCCTGGATGATGATGGCCCATTGTGACATGCACCATGTTCTCTCCATTATCCCTGGATGATGATGGCCCATTGTGACATGTGCAGTGTTCTATCCATTATCCTTGGATGATGATGGCCCATTGTGACATGTGCAGTGTTCTATCCATTATCCATGGATGATGATGGCCCATTGTGACATGCACCATGCTCTATACATTATCCCTGGATGATGATGGCCCATTGTAACATGTGCAGTGTTCTATCCATTATCCATGGATGATGATGGCCCATTGTGACACGCACAGTGTTCTATCCCTTATCCCTGGGTGATGATGGCCCATTGTGACATGCGCAGTGTTCTATCCATTATCCCTGGATGATGATGGCCCATTGTGACATGCACCATGTTCTCTCCATTATCCCTGGATGATGATGGCCCATTGTGACATGTGCAGTGTTCTATCCATTATCCATGGATGATGATGGCCCATTGTGACACGCACAGTGTTCTATCCATTATCCCTGGATGATGATGGCCCATTGTGACATGCGCAGTGTTCTATCCATTATCCTTGGATGATGATGGCCCATTGTGACATGTGCAGTGTTCTATCCATTATCCATGGATGATGATGGCCCATTGTGACACGCACAGTGTTCTATCCATTATCCCTGGATGATGATGGCCCATTGTGACATGCGCAGTGTTCTATCCATTATCCCTGGATGATGATGGCCCATTGTGACATGCACAGTGTTCTATCCCTTATCCCTGGATGATGATGGCCCATTGTGACATGCGCAGTGTTCTATCCATTATCCTTGGATGATGATGGCCCATTGTGACATGTGCAGTGTTCTATCCATTATCCATGGATGATGATGGCCCATTGTGACACGCACAGTGTTCTATCCATTATCCCTGGATGATGATGGCCCATTGTGACATGCGCAGTGTTCTATCCATTATCCCTGGATGATGATGGCCCATTGTGACATGCGCAGTGTTCTATCCATTATCCATGGATGATGATGGCCCATTGTGACATGCACAGTGTTCTATCCATTATCCCTGGATGATGATGGCCCATTGTGACATGCGCAGTGTTCTATCCATTATCCCTGGATGATGATGGCCCATTGTGACATGTGCAGTGTTCTATCCATTATCCCTGGATGATGATGGCCCATTGTGACATGTGCAGTGTTCTATCCATTATCCATGGATGATGATGGCCCATTGTGACATGCACAGTGTTCTATCCATTATCCCTGGATGATGATGGCCCATTGTGACATGTGCAGTGTTCTATCCATTATCCATGGATGATGATGGCCCATTGTGACATGCACAGTGTTCTATCCATTATCCCTGGATGATGATGGCCCATTGTGACATGCGCAGTGTTCTATCCATTATCCCTGGATGATGATGGCCCATTGTGACATGCACCAGTGTTCTATCCATTATCCTGGATGATGATGGCCCATTGTGACATGTGCAGTGTTCTATCCATTATCCATGGATGATGATGGCCCATTGTGACATGCACAGTGTTCTATCCATTATCCCTGGATGATGATGGCCCATTGTGACATGCACCATGTTCTATCCATTATCCCTGGATGATGATGGCCCATTGTGACATGTGCAGTGTTCTATCCATTATCCCTGGATGATGATGGCCCATTGTGACATGCACCAGTGTTCTATCCATTATCCCTGGATGATGATGGCCCATTGTGACATGTGCAGTGTTCTATCCATTATCCATGGATGATGATGGCCCATTGTGACATGCACAGTGTTCTATCCATTATCCCTGGATGATGATGGCCCATTGTGACATGTGCAGTGTTCTATCCATTATCCCTGGATGATGATGGCCCATTGTGACATGCGCAGTGTTCTATCCATTATCCCTGGATGATGATGGCCCATTGTGACATGTGCAGTGTTCTATTCATTATCCATGGATGATGATGGCCCATTGTGACACGCACAGTGTTCTATCCCTTATCCCTGGGTGATGATGGCCCATTGTGACATGATCAGTGTTCTATCCATTATCCCTGGATGATGATGGCCCATTGTGACATGCACCATGTTCTATCCATTATCCCTGGATGATGATGGCCCATTGTGACATGTGCAGTGTTCTATCCATTATCCATGGATGATGATGGCCCATTGTGACATGCACAGTGTTCTATCCATTATCCCTGGATGATGATGGCCCATTGTGACATGTGCAGTGTTCTATCCATTATCCTTGGATGATGATGGCCCATTGTGACATGCGCAGTGTTCTATCCATTATCCCTGGATGATGATGGCCCATTGTGACATGCACCATGTTCTATCCATTATCCCTGGATGATGATGGCCCATTGTGACATGCGCAGTGTTCTATCCATTATCCCTGGATGATGATGGCCCATTGTGACATGTGCAGTGTTCTATCCATTATCCCTGGATGATGATGGCCCATTGTGACATGTGCAGTGTTCTATCCATTATCCATGGATGATGATGGCCCATTGTGACATGCACCATGTTCTATCCATTATCCCTGGATGATGATGGCCCATTGTGACATGTGCAGTGTTCTATCCATTATCCCTGGATGATGATGGCCCATTGTGACATGCGCAGTGTTCTATCCATTATCCCTGGATGATGATGGCCCATTGTGACATGTGCAGTGTTCTATCCATTATCCATGGATGATGATGGCCCATTGTGACATGCACAGTGTTCTATCCATTATCCATGGATGATGATGGCCCATTGTGACATGCACAGTGTTCTATCCATTATCCCTGGATGATGATGGCCCATTGTGACATGTGCAGTGTTCTATCCATTATCCCTGGATGATGATGGCCCATTGTGACATGTGCAGTGTTCTATCCATTATCCATGGATGATGATGGCCCATTGTGACATGCACAGTGTTCTATCCATTATCCCTGGATGATGATGGCCCATTGTGACATGCACCATGTTCTATCCATTATCCCTGGATGATGATGGCCCATTGTGACATGCGCAGTGTTCTATCCATTATCCCTGGATGATGATGGCCCATTGTGACATGCACCATGTTCTATCCATTATCCCTGGATGATGATGGCCCATTGTGACACGCACAGTGTTCTATCCATTATCCCTGGATGATGATGGCCCATTGTGACATGCGCAGTGTTCTATCCATTATCCCTGGATGATGATGGCCCATTGTGACATGCACAGTGTTCTATCCATTATCCCTGGATGATGATGGCCCATTGTGACATGTGCAGTGTTCTATCCATTATCCCTGGATGATGATGGCCCATTGTGACATGTGCAGTGTTCTATCCATTATCCATGGATGATGATGGTCCATTGTGACACGCACAGTGTTTTATCCATTATCCCTGGATGATGATGGCCCATTGTGACATGCGCAGTGTTCTATCCATTATCCTTGAATGATGATGACCCATGGTGACATGTGCAGTGTTCTATCCATTATCCATGGATGATGATGGCCCATTGTGACATGCGCCATGCTCTATACATTATCCCTGGATGATGATGGCCCGTTGTAACATGTGCAGTGTTCTATCCATTATCCATGGATGATGATGGCCCTTTGTGACACGCACAGTGTTCTATCCCTTATCCCTGGGTGATGATGGCCCATTGTGACATGCGCAGTGTTCTATCCATTATCCCTGGATGATGATGGCCCATTGTGACATGCACCATGTTCTCTCCATTATCCCTGGATGATGATGGCCCATTGTGACATGTGCAGTGTTCTATCCATTATCCCTGGATGATGATGGCCCATTGTGACATGTGTAGTGTTCTATCCATTATCCATGGATGATGATGGCCCATTGTGACATGCACCATGTTCAATCTATTATCCCTGGATGATGATGGCCCATTGTGACATGTGCAGTGTTCTATCCATTATCCATGGATGATGATGGCCCATTGTGACACGCACAGTGTTCTATCCCTTATCCCTGGATGATGATGGCCCATTGTGACATGCGCAGTGTTCTATCCATTATCCTTGGATGATGATGGCCCATTGTGACATGTGCAGTGTTCTATCCATTATCCATGGATGATGATGGCCCATTGTGACACGCACAGTGTTCTATCCATTATCCCTGGATGATGATGGCCCATTGTGACATGCACCATGTTCTATCCCTTATCCCTGGATGATGATGGCCCATTGTGACATGCACCATGTTCTATCCATTATCCCTGGATGATGATGGCCCATTGTGACATGCACCATGTTCTATCCATTATCCCTGGATGATGATGTCCCATTGTCACATGCATCATGTTCTCTCCATTATCCCTGGATGTTGATGGCCCATTCTATCCATTATCCCTGGATGATGATGGCCCATTGTGACATGTGCAGTGTTCTATCCATTATCCCTGGATGATGATGGCCCATTGTGACATGCGCAGTGTTCTATCCATTATCCTTGGATGATGATGGCCCATTGTGACATGTGCAGTGTTCTATCCATTATCCATGGATGATGATGGCCCATTGTGACATGCACCATGCTCTATCCATTATCCCTGGATGATGATGGCCCATTGTAACATGTGCAGTGTTCTATCCATTATCCATGGATGATGATGGCCCATTGTGACATGTGCAGTGTTCTATCCCTTATCCCTGGATGATGATGGCCCATTGTGACATGCGCAGTGTTCTATCCATTATCCCTGGATGATGATGGCCCATTGTGACATGCACCATGTTCTATCCATTATCCATGGATGATGATGGCCCATTGTGACATGTGCAGTGTTCTATCCATTATCCATGGATGATGATGGCCCATTGTGACATGCACAGTGTTCTATCCATTATCCCTGGATGATGATGGCCCATTGTGACATGCGCAGTGTTCTATCCATTATCCCTGGATGATGATGGCCCATTGTGACATGTGCAGTGTTCTATCCATTATCCATGGATGATGATGGCCCATTGTGACATGCACAGTGTTCTATCCATTATCCCTGGATGATGATGGCCCATTGTGACATGCACAGTGTTCTATCCATTATCCCTGATGATGATGGCCCATTGTGACATGTGCAGTGTTCTATCCATTATCCATGGATGATGATGGCCCATTGTGACACGCACAGTGTTCTATCCTTTATCCCTGGATGATGATGGCCCATTGTGACATGCACCAGTGTTCTATCCCTTATCACTGGATGATGATGGCCCATTGTGACATGCACCATGTTCTATCCATTATCCCTGGATGATGATGGCCCATTGTGACATGTGCAGTGTTCTATCCATTATCCATGGATGATGATGGCCCATTGTGACACGCACAGTGTTCTATCCCTTATCCCTGGATGATGATGGCCCATTGTGACATGCACCTTGTTCTATCCATTATCCCTGGATGTTGATGGCCCATTCTATCCATTATCCCTGGATGATGATGGCCCATTGTGACATGTGCAGTGTTCTATCCATTATCCCTGGATGTTGATGGCCCATTGTGACATGTGCAGTGTTCTATCCAATATCCATGGATGATGATGGCCCATTGTGACACGCACAATGTTCTATCCATTATCCCTGGATGATGATGGCCCATTGTGACATGCACCATGTTCTATCCATTATCCCTGGATGATGATGGCCCATTGTGACATGTGCAGTGTTCTATCCATTATCCATGGATGATGATGGCCCATTGTGACACGCACAGTGTTCTATCCCTTATCCCTGGATGATGATGGCCCATTGTGACATGCACCATGTTCCTATCCATTATCCCTGGATGATGATGGCCCATTGTGACATGCACCATGTTCTATCCATTATCCCTGGATGATGATGGCCCATTGTGACATGCGCAGTGTTCTATCCATTATCCCTGGATGATGATGGCCCATTGTGACATGCACCATGTTCTCTCCATTATCCCTGGATGATGATGGCCCATTGTGACATGTGCAGTGTTCTATCCATTATCCCTGGATGATGATGGCCCATTGTGACATGTGCAGTGTTCTATCCATTATCCCTCGATGTTGATGGCCCATTGTGACATGTGCAGTGTTCTATCCAATATCCATGGATGATGATGGTCCATTGTGACATGCACAGTGTTCTATCCATTATCCTGGATGATGATGGCCCATTGTGACATGCACCATGCTCTATCCATTATCCCTGGATGATGATGGCCCATTGTTACATGTGCAGTATTCTATCCATTATCCATGGATGATGATAGCCCATTGTGACACGCACAGTGTTCTATCCCTTATCCCTGGGTGATGATGGCCCATTGTGACATGCAGCAGTGTTCTATCCATTATCCCTGGATGATGATGGCCCATTGTGACATGCACCATGTTCTCTCCATTATCCCTGGATGATGATGGCCCATTGTGACATGTGCAGTGTTCTATCCATTATCCCTGGATGATGATAGCCCATTGTGTCATGTGCAGTGTTCTATCCATTATCCCTGGATGATGATGGCCCATTGTGACATGCACCATGTTCTCTCCATTATCCCTGGATGATGATGGCCCATTGTGACATGTGCAGTGTTCTATCCATTATCCCTGGATGATGATGGCCCATTGTGACATGCGCAGTGTTCTATCCATTATCCTTGGATGATGATGGCCCATTGTGACATGTGCAGTGTTCTATCCATTATCCATGGATGATGATGGCCCATTGTGACATGCGCATGTTCTATCCATTATCCCTGGATGATGATGGCCCATTGTGACATGCGCAGTGTTCTATCCATTATCCCTGGATGATGATGGCCCATTGTGACATGCGCAGTGTTCTATCCATTATCCTTGGATGATGATGGCCCATTGTGACACGCACAGTGTTCTATCCATTATCCCTGGATGATGATGACCCATTGTGACATGCACCATGTTCTATCCATTATCCCTGGATGATGATGGCCCATTGTGACATGTGCAGTGTTCTATCCATTATCCATGGATGATGATGGCCCATTGTGACACGCACAGTGTTCTATCCCTTATCCCTGGATGATGATGGCCCATTGTGACATGCGCAGTGTTCTATCCATTATCCTTGGATGATGATGGCCCATTGTGACACGCACAGTGTTCTATCCATTATCCCTGGATGATGATGACCCAGTATGACATGCACCATGTTCTATCCCTTATCCTCCGATGATGATGGCCCATTGTGACATGTGCAGTGTTCTATCCATTATCCATGGATGATGATGGCCCATTGTGACACGCACAGTGTTCTATCCCTTATCCCTGGATGATGATGGCCCATTGTGACATGCGCAGTGTTCTATCCCTTATCCTTAGATGATGATGGCCCATTGTGACATGTGCAGTGTTCTATCCATTATCCACTGGATGATGATGGCCCATTGTGACACGCACAGTGTTCTCATCCCTTATCCCTGGATGATGATGGCCAATTGTGACATGCACCATGTTCTATCCATTATCCCTGGATGATGATCGCACATTGTGACATGCACCATGTTCTCTCCATTATCTCTGGATGTTGATGGCCATTTCTATCCATTATCCCTGGATGATGATGGCCCATTGTGACATGTGCAGTGTTCTATCCATTATCCCTGGATGATGATGGCCCATTGTGACATGTGCAGTGTTCTATTCATTATCCATGGATATTGATGGTCCATTGTGACACGCACAGTGTTTTATCCATTATCCCTGGATGATGATGGCCCATTGTGACATGCGCAGTGTTCTATCCATTATCCTTGGATGATGATGGCCCATTGTGACATGTGCTGTGTTCTATCCATTATCCATGGATGATGATGGCCCATTGTGACATGCACCATGCTCTATCCATTATCCCTGGATGATGATGGCCCATTATAACATGTGCAGTGTTCTATCCATTATCCATGGATGATGATGGCCCATTGTGACACGCACAGTGTTCTATCCCTTATCCCTGGGTGATGATGGCCCAATGTGACATGCGCAGTGTTCTATCCATTATCCCTGGATGATGATGGCCCATTGTGACATGCACCATGTTCTCTCCATTATCCCTGGATGATGATGGCCCATTGTGACATGTGCAGTGTTCTATCCATTATCCCTGGATGATGATGGCCCATTGTGACATGTGCAGTGTTCTATCCATTATCCATGGATGATGATGGCCCATTGTGACATGCACCATGTTCAATCTATTATCCCTGGATGATGATGGCCCATTGTGACATGTGCAGTGTTCTATCCATTATCCATGGATGATGATGGCCCATTGTGACACGCACAGTGTTCTATACCTTTTCCCTGGATGATGATGGCACATTGTGACATGCGCCATGTTCTATCCATTATCCCTGGATGATGATGGCCCATTGTGACATGTGCAGTGTTCTATTCATTATCCATGGATGATGATGGCCCATTGTGACACGCACAGTGTTCTATCCCTTATCCCTGGATGATGATGGCCCATTGTGACATGCACCATGTTCTATCCATTATCCCTGGATGATGATGGCCCATTGTGACATGCGCAGTGTTCTATCCATTATCCTTGGATGATGATGGCCCATTGTGACACGCACAGTGTTCTATCCATTATCCCTGGATGATGATGACCCAGTATGACATGCACCATGTTCTATCCCTTATCCTCCGATGATGATGGCCCATTGTGACATGTGCAGTGTTCTATCCATTATCCATGGATGATGATGGCCCATTGTGACACGCACAGTGTTCTATCCCTTATCCCTGGATGATGATGGCCCATTGTGACATGTGCAGTGTTCTATCCATTATCCCTGGATGATGATGGCCCATTGTGACATGTGCAGTGTTCTATCCATTATCCATGGATGATGATGGCCCATTGTGACATGCACCATGTTCAATCTATTATCCCTGGATGATGATGGCCCATTGTGACATGTGCAGTGTTCTATCCATTATCCATGGATGATGATGGCCCATTGTGACACGCACAGTGTTCTATCCATTATCCATGGATGATGATGGCCCATTGTGACATGCACCATGTTCTATCCATTATCCCTGGATGATGATGGCCCATTGTAATATGCACCATGTTCTATCCATTATCCCTGGATGATGATGGCCCATTGTGACACGCACAGTGTTCTATCCCTTATCCCTGGATGATGATGGCCCATTGTGACATGTGCAGTGTTCTATCCATTATCCTTGGATGATGAAGGCCCATTGTGACACGCGCAGTGTTCTATCCATTATCCCTGGATGATGATGGCCCATTGTGACATGCGCAGTGTTCTATCCATTATCCTTGGATGATGAAGGCCCATTGTGACACGCACAGTGTTCTATCCATTATCCCTGGATGATGATGGCCCATTGTGACATGCGCAGTGTTCTATCCCTTATCCCTGGATGATGATGGCCCATTGTGACATGCGCCATGTTCTATCCATTATCCCTGGATGATGATGGCCCATTGTGACATGTGCAGTGTTCTATCCATTATCCATGGATGATGATGGCCCATTGTGACACGCACAGTGTTCTATCCCTTATCCCTAGATGATAATGGACCATTGTGACATGCGCAGTGTTCTATCCATTATCCTTGGATGATGATGGCCCATTGTGACATGTGCAGTGTTCTATTCATTATCCATGGATGATGATGGCCCATTGTGACACGCACAGTGTTCTATCCATTATCCCTGGATGATGATGGCCCATTGTGACATGTGCAGTGTTCTATCCATTATCCATGGATGATGATGGCCCATTGTGACACGCACAGTGTTCTATCCCTTATCCCTAGATGATAATGGACCATTGTGACATGCGCAGTGTTCTATCCATTATCCTTGGATGATGATGGCCCATTGTGACATGTGCAGTGTTCTATTCATTATCCATGGATGATGATGGCCCATTGTGACACGCACAGTGTTCTATCCCTTATCCCTGGATGATGATGGCCAATTGTGACATGCACCATTTTGTATCCATTATCTCTGGATGATGATGGCCCATTGTGACATGCACAATGTTCTCTCCATTATCCCTGGATGATGATGGCCCATTGTGACATGTGCAGTGTTCTATACATTATCCCTGGATGATGATGGCCCATTGTGACATGTGCAGTGTTCTATTCATAATCCATGGATGATGATGGTCCATTGTGACACGCACAGTGTTTTATCCATTATCCCTGGATGATGATGGCCCATTGTGACATGTGCAGTGTTCTATCCATTATCCCTGGATGATGATGGCCCATTGTGACATGCGCAGTGTTCTATCCATTATCCCTGGATGATGATGGCCCATTGTGACATGTGCAGTGTTCTATCCATTATCCTTGGATGATGAAGGCCCATTGTGACATGCGCAGTGTTCTATCCATGATCCTTGGATGATGATGGCCCATTGTGACATGCGCAGTGTTCTATCCATGATCCTTGGATGATGATGGCCCATTGTGACATGTGCAGTGTTCTATCCATTATCCATGGATGATGATGGCACATTGTGACATGTGCAGTGTTCTATCCATTATCCATGGATGATGATGGCCCATTGTGACACGCACAGCGTTCTATCGCTTAACCCTGGGTGATGATGGCCCATTGTGACATGCGCAGTGTTCTATCCATTATCCCTGGATGATGATGGCCCATTGTGACATGCACCATGTTCTCTCCATTATCCCTGGATGATGATGGCCCATTGTGACATGTGCAGTGTTCTATCCATTATCGCTGGATGATGATAGCCCATTGTGACATCTGCAGTGTTCTATCCATTATCCATGGATGATGATGGCCCATTGTGACATGCACCATGTTCAATCTATTATCCCTGGATGATGATGGCCCATTGTGACATGTGCAGTGTTCTATTCATTATCCATGGATGATGATGGCCCATTGTGACACGCAAAGTGTTCTATCCCTTATCCCTGGGTGATGATGGCCCATTGTGACATGATTAGTGTTCTATCCATTATCCCTGGATGATGATGGCCCATTGTGACATGCACCATGTTCTCTCCATTATCCCTGGATGATGATGGCCCATTGTGACATGTGCAGTGTTCTATCCATTATCCCTGGATGATGATGGCCCATTGTGACATGTGTAGTGTTCTATCCATTATCCATGGATGATGATGGCCCATTGTGACATGCACCATGTTCAATCTATTATCCCTGGATGATGAAGGCCCATTGTGACATGTGCAGTGTTCTATCCATTATCCATGGATGATGATGGCCCATTGTGACACGCACAGTGTTCTATCCATTATCCCTGGATGATGATGGCCCATTGTGACATGCACAGTGTTCTATCCATTATCCATGGATGATGATGGCCCATTGTGACATGCACAGTGTTCTATCCCTTATCCCTGGATGATGATGGCCCATTGCGACATGCGCAGTGTTCTATCCATTATCCTTGGATGATGATGGCCCATTGTGACATGCACCATGTTCTATCCCTTATCCTTGGTTGATGATGGCCCATTGTGACATGTGCAGTGTTCTATCCATTATCCATGGATGATGATGGCCCATTGTGACATGCACAGTGTTCTATCCCTTATCCCTGGATGATGATGGCCCATTGTGACATGCACCATGTTCTGTCCATTATCCCTGGATGATGATGGCCCATTGTGACATGCACCATGTTCTCTCCATTATCTCTGGATGTTGATGGCCCATTGTGACATGTGCAGTGTTCTATCTATTATCCCTGGATGATGATGGCCCATTGTGACATGCACCATGTTCTATCCATTATCCCTGGATGATGATGGCCCATTGTGACACGCACCATGTTCTATCCATTATCCCTGGATGATGATGGCCCATTGTGACATGTGCAGTGTTCTATCCATTATCCCTGGATGATGATGGCCCATTGTGACATGTGCAGTGTTCTATCCATTATCCATGGATGATGATGGTCCATTGTGACACGCACAGTGTTTTATCCATTATCCCTGGATGATGATGGCCCATTGTGACATGCGCAGTGTTCTATCCATTATCCTTGAATGATGATGGCCCATTGTGATATGTGCAGTGTTCTATCCATTATCCATGGATGATGATGGCCCATTGTGACATGCACCATGCTCTATACATTATCCCTGGATGATGATGGCCCATTGTAACATGTGCAGTGTTCTATCCATTATCCATTGATGATGATGGCCCTTTGTGACACGCACAGTGTTCTATCCATTATCCCTGGATGATGATGGCCCATTGTGACATGCACCATGTTCTCTCCATTATCCCTGGATGATGATGGCCCATTGTGACATGTGCAGTGTTATATCCATTATCCCTGGATGATTATGGCCAATTGTGACATGCACCATGTTCTATCCATTATCCCTGGATGATGATCGCACATTGTGACATGCACCATGTTCTCTCCATTATCTCTGGATGTTGATGGCCCATTCTATCCATTATACCTGGATGATGATGGCCCATTGTGACATGTGCAGTGTTCTATCCATTATCCCTGGATGATGATGGCCCATTGTGACATGTGCAGTTTTCTATCCATTATCCATGGATATTGATGGTCCATTGTGACACGCACAGTGTTTTATCCATTATCCCTGGATGATGATGGCCCATTGTGACATGCGCAGTGTTCTATCCATTATCCTTGGATGATGATGGCCCATTGTGACATGTGCTGTGTTCTATCCATTATCCATGGATGATGATGGCCCATTGTGACATGCACCATGCTCTATCCATTATCCCTGGATGATGATGGCCCATTATAACATGTGCAGTGTTCTATCCATTATCCATGGATGATGATGGCCCATTGTGACACGCACAGTGTTCTATCCCTTATCCCTGGGTGATGATGGCCCATTGTGACATGCGCAGTGTTCTATCCATTATCCCTGGATGATGATGGCCCATTGTGACATGCACCATGTTCTCTCCATTATCCCTGGATGATGATGGCCCATTGTGACATGTGCAGTGTTCTATCCATTATCCCTGGATGATGGTGGCCCATTGTGACATGTGCAGTGTTCTATCCATTATCCATGGATGATGATGGCCCATTGTGACATGCACCATGTTCAATCTATTATCCCTGGATGATGATGGCCCATTGTGACATGTGCAGTGTTCTATCCATTATCCATGGATGATGATGGCCCATTGTGACACGCACAGTGTTCTATCCCTTATCCCTGGATGATGATGGCACATTGTGACATGCGCCATGTTCTATCCATTATCCCTGGATGATGATGGCCCATTGTGACATGTGCAGTGTTCTATTCATTAGCCATGGATGATGATGGCCCATTGTGACACGCACAGTGTTCTATCCCTTATCCCTGGATGATGATGGCCCATTGTGACATGCGCAGTGTTCTATCCATTATCCTTGGATGATGATGGCCCATTGTGACACGCACAGTGTTCTATCCAATATCCCTGGATGATGATGACCCAGTATGACATGCACCATGTTCTATCCATTATTCATGGATGATGATGGCCCATTGTGACATGTGCAGTGTTCTATCCATTATCCATGGATGATGATGGCCCATTGTGACACGCACAGTGTTTTATCCATTATCACTGGATGATGATGGCCCATTGTGACATGTGCAGTGTTCTATCCATTATACTTGGATGCTGATGGCCAATTGTGACATGCGCAGTGTTCTATCCATTATCCCTGAATGATGATGGCCCATTGTGACATGTGCAGTGTTCTATCCATTATCCATGGATGATGATGGCCCATTGTGACATGCACCATGTTCTATCCATTATCCCTGGATGATGATGGCCCATTGTAACATGTGCAGTGTTCTATCCATTATCCATGGATGATGATGGCCCATTGTGACACGCACAGTGTTCTATCCCTTATCCCTGGATGATGATGGCCCATTGTGACATGCACCATGTTCTATCCATTATCCCTGGATGATGATGGCCCATTGTCACATGCATCATGTTCTCTCCATTATCCCTGGATGTTGATGGCCCATTCTATCCATTATCCCTGGATGATGATGGCCCATTGTGACATGTGCAGTGTTCTATCCATTATCCCTGGATGATGATGGCCCATTGTGACATGTGCAGTGTTCTATCCATTATCCTTGGATGATGATGGCCCATTGTGACATGTGCAGTGTTCTCATCCCTTATCCATGGATGATGATGGTCAATTGTGACACGCACAGTGTTTTATCCATTATCTCTGGATGATGATGGCCCATTGTGACATGCGCAGTGTTCTATCCATTATCCTTGGATGATGATGGCCCATTGTGACATGTGCAGTGTTCTATCCATTATCCATGGATGATGATGGCCCATTGTGACATGCACCATGCTCTATCCATTATCCCTGGATGACGATGGCCCATTGTAACATGTGCAGTGTTCTATCCCTTATCCCTGGGTGATGATGGCCCATTGTGACATGCGCAGTGTTCTATCCATTATCCCTGGATGATGATGGCCCATGGTGACATGCACCATGTTCTCTCCATTATCCCTGGATGATGATGGCCCATTGTGACATGTGCAGTGTTCTATCCATTATCCCTGGATGATGATAGCCCATTGAGACATGTGCAGTGTTCTATCCATTATCCATGGATGATGATGGCCCATTGTGACACGCACAGTGTTCTATCCATTATCCATGGATGATGATGGCCCAT
>JAKVIS010001054.1:0-42338 GCA_033119425.1 Bufotes viridis
AAAAAAAAGAAAATATTTAGCCAACTAAGAGAGGCCATAGGCCTAACTAACTGGGACAAGGTCCTCAAACAAATAAAAATAAAGCCACAAAATGGGATTTTTTAAAACCATCCTAAAATCTAATTGTGAGAGGTACATGCCTTATGGGAATAAAAGGTTAATGAACAAGAAAAAAACAATATGGATGAAAAGAACTGTAAAGAAAGAAAGAAATTACAAAAAGAAAGCATTTTAAATCACCAAAACAGGAGGGGAGCGAGGAAGCATTGAAAAACTATAAGGAAAAAAATTGAATATGTAAAAGACAAATAAAAGCAGCCAAACTAGAGACCGAGAGATTAATTGCCAAAGAGAGTAAAACTAACCCTAAAATGTTCTTCAATTATCTAAATGGTAAAAAGTATAAATCTGAAGGTGTCGACCCCTTTACAGAGTAATGAGGGGGGAGTTGCAGAGAGCGATGAGGAGAAAACAAAGTTAATAAATATTTCTTTATCCACTGTATTCACTGAAGAAAATAAACTGTCAGATGAAATGCAGAATGTAAAAGTAAATTCCCCATTAAAAGTGCCCTGTCTGACCCAGGAAGAAGTACAGTGGCGTCTTGAAAAGATTAAAATAGACAAATTGCCAGGACCAGATGGCATACACCCCCGTATCCTAAGATAATTAAGTAATGTTATAGCCAGACCCTTATTTCTGATATTTAAGAACTCTATACTGACAGGGAATGTTCCACACAATTGGCGCATAAACTGTTTGAAGGTTTTCTAAGAGATGCTTTCTGGGAGTACCTCAATGAAAATAAGCAAATAACACCATATCAGCATGGCTTCATGAGGGATCGGTCATGTCAAACTAATTTAATCAGTTTCTATGAGGAGGTAAGTTCTAGACTTGACCGCGGTGAATCAATGGATGTCATATATCTGGACTTCTCCAAAGCATTTGACACTGTACCACATACAAGGTTAGTATATAAAATGAGAATGCTTGGACTGGGGGGAAATGTCTGTATGTGGGTAAGTAACTGGCTGAGTGATAGAAAACAGGGTGGTTGTTAACGGTACACACTCAGATTGGGTCACTATCACTAGTGGGGTACCACAGGGTTTAGTATTGGGCCCTATTCTCTTCAATATATTTATTAATGATCTTGTAGAAGACTTAGACAGTAAAATATAAATTTTTGCAGATGACACTAAACTGTGTAAAGTAATTAACACGGAGGAGTACAGTATACTGCTACAGATGGATCTGGATAGATTGTAGGCTTGGGCGGAGAACTACATACTAAATGGTAAAACATTGGGTAACACTGACATGGAAAAGGACCTCGCAGGATAACAGGATGGACAGATGTCTTTTTTTCAGCCTTATAAACTATGTTACGTTACCAGTCACACAGCTTGAAAAACAGTTAACCCTTTCAGACAGAACAGCTTAATATTTTCTATAAAGGAATATTAGTTTTTTTATCCATAAATGAGTAACATGCAATCATAGAAAAAAATTGGTACCCTCTTTAAAATGTCCAGGGTGGATATGGCAGTAATTGATTTGATCGCGGTTTACTATGGTCTGCTGCTCTCCATACATCTAAGATGCTGCTTGTTTGTTTGTTTTTAATGTGTTTCCTTTGAATCACTATGTAGCGCAGGCGCTGTCTGTTGAGCGTCATACGCTGCTAGGTGATGGGCAGGCTTTGTCCCACCGGCAGTGACGCTTATAACCAGCGCGGGCGCGATCTTTTGATTGACTGAACAGCCAGATGAAGCGGTGAGTCCGCGAAACGGCCGTCGCTGTTTTTTGTGAAGATGCTGTCCATGTGAGTCCCCCTGTCTACTTATATGTTTCTCTGCAATAAAGAAGATTATGAAGGGATGGTGAGTGCACCTATCTATTTTACTTGATGTGCTGCATTGATTCTCTTGAGGCTACAGCACCCCGATCCCAGGACTGTCGGATGAGGCCGTAGTGTGGCTCCCACACGTAATACACAGGTACAGGGCAGTGCCCTCATTCATTCTCTTTTGTGAAATAGAAAAAAATTGCCTTTGAAGGTATACATAGCCTTTAAGATATATGGACATTATAAAGTGGAGTCTCCTAATAATGACCCACATCTATGAGCCAGAGTACAGATCTGTCAATAAACAGCAGTTCTTGCTCTGCTGGAGTTGTGCCAACCCCCCATACATTAGTTCATGGTCTTCCGGTTATTTGAATGGCCGCATGTAATACGGTATATCCACTGCAAGCAAATATATACCCAACAGCAAATTCCCCTGGAAAAATCAGCTATTTGCCAGGGTGCGAGAAGCCTGACCGATGGCAGCAGCCTTTAATTTCTGGAAAATTAATAATATATACAATAGCTGTTTCCTATGGGATAGATCTCAATGACCTTTTCCCAATACACATAATAAAACTCCAAGTGCCCATGAAAAAGAGCACTGTCAAGGGAAATTATACATATTTTAGAGTTTATTAAGCCCAACTTATATTCCAGGCCATACTTCCTCTAAAAGTATTATGAATAAGTAATGCTAATGAAAGCGAAGTATTGCACCATAGCGTGGATTTCGAGTAGGTATTAATCATGCATCGAAATTCTAGTAATATGACATTAACAGTGTTTTATTAGCTTTATTGAGGTCAGGGATTTGGAGCGCTCCATTTGCATAAATTCCTTGACTTCAGAGAATGAAGATTTCAGGAGTTCTAAACACGACTAAGCATAAGAGTAAACCGCTGGTCGCCGCCATGTTTACCCATGTGCTTGTACAAACAAATTGAATGTAACTACTTATGTAAATCTGAACAGAGAAAGTACTAGACACATAGAAATGTCTTATCTGCAAACCTTCCTGCTGTGAGATGATATTTCTAATGGCCACACAACAACAACGGGTGGGGGGATGGCAGAGGTCATTTTTATGAAGACTATATACTGCAGTGCCCTGGTGCAAGGTTACTTTTGACAGTGGACGGGCATTTGCCTCTATTGCCACTATGCAAAGTTATCAACTCAACTCACTACTTTAGTGCACTTGGGAGGGTTAACTTGCGCTATGATTTATGCCGTTGCTTACACTTACACTGTTTTATATTGTTAAGCTGTATTTTATATGTTTATTATATTATATCCTGTTCATTTTCACAGTTATTACACTATATCTGCACTATGGGGAGGGTTAATGCACTGCTAGTTAATACTGAGAGACTATGGGACTTTCTATCTATGCAGTGAGAAGTTAAAAATCTTCCACAGTTACCATATGTTAACTATGCAAAATTTTGGAGGGAATAAAACAGACACACTGACCTTATGACTGTCTGGTTTAGCTCTGATGTTTATGTTTACAGACTTGTTTATGTCTGGAAAAACGACTTAGTCATTTCCATAGACCTGTACTAAAACTCTATGACACAGTGAAATTGCAACATTGTTTCTGTTTAGGATGTGTTTCTGCACTCCACCCCTCCCACTAAAGGGTTCTAGCTTAGTTAAAGCCCCTAGTTGTCTGCAGATAGGGACCAGTCATGGGCGTAGCTATAGGGGTGCAGAGGTAGCAGTCGCTACCGGGCCCAGGAGCCTGAAGGGGCTCAAAGACACTTGTGCCGCATAAGAAGACACACAAAGCACTGAGGTAGGGGGGCCCAAGTTGAACTCTTACAACAGGGCCCACGAGCCTTAGCTATGCCCCTGGGAACCAGTGTTTAGTAGAAGAGACACTGCCAGACTGCATGAGTGACTAGAAGAAGATTCGGAGACAGAGATACTCTGCCACAACCCTGGGCCACCAGCCCTTTGCCCAGGGAACCAGACTCCAGAGAGAGAGAGCTAGCTCAGGCCTTCCCTCAGCACAGAACCTTCTTCTGTTAGGGAGGAGACTGAAGAAGCCAGCTCAGTGCCTTGCCTATATTGTTTTGCAGTTGTGTTTTTCCAGTAAAGAAGCACACTGGGTTACTGCAAACCCTAATTCTCTTAAATAATTTCCTATTGGGGTGAACCACACCTTACCATCCCCTCTGGAGAGTAGCAACGCATGGTGAAACCACCACAGTGTCCAGAAGACCCAGCCACTTTATTACCAATGACTTGATTTAACCTGAATGCTGAGAACAAAGACACTTTAAAGTAGGACATCCATAGGGTGCTCATATGTTGTTGATCTAGAGGATGCTAAGGGTTCATATACTCAGCTGCATAATAGCTCCGTACAGAGCTGCAATACATCATCTATAGAGGTTTAGTTGACATACATGGCCACCATATTAGCTTGTTTCTGAGAATACCATCACAATATTGTGTGGAACAGAGGCAGCATACAGACAGCACAAGGAGTATGGGGCAAAGTTTTGTTGAGTAGAACATTTTAGGATGAGTGTGGCATCTGTTATGGTAATGGGTTAAGAAAAGACAACAGAAGGAAGTCAGAAAGCCCCACCAAAGTGTCCTTTTTAGCTGGGTACAAGTAGGTTAGGGCCACTAACTCATACTGTATGTCCCTAAATATATAAGCAGGTACTAGACAGCCAAGAGGTCCACCACTTATTGCCTTTTTTTCTACTATGGGCAGTGTTTCTCAATATAATCAGCTAGTAGGCTAGTTGCTGTAGACAGACCTTTGTATAGTTTTCCCCTAATGCTGTGCATAGCCATATATGCTATTGGCCATTATTTTAAAAAATACATGCTTTCTCCTAACCTGTGGAAGAAAGACAGTTTGGTTTGCACTAACCTGTCCGTCAAACTTCATCAACAAGAGGTAAAGAAGTGCGGCACTCACCCAGGACAATGTGTGAAAATTCCTTTATTCGTCCAGGTAAAATGGAACAATACAATGGGTACGGGGCGGGCAACCTCTGCACAGGTGGAGAGCCTGCGCAGATGGCGAGCCGTCGCTCCACCGATACTGCTGTTTCACAGGCTTCGGACTCTTCTGCCTGGGTCCATACTGGATGTCTTCCCCTCTCTTTCTGTTCAGCTGCATTTTACTATCATGGAGCTGAACAGGAATAGATGGGAATACCTCTGGTCGATACCAGGGCAGAAAAGCCAGGATCCTGTGTGAGTGCAGTGGAGACTGAGGCATAGGCAGAGCGAAGGATGGGTAAGTATTAACTAAACTGTTTAGAAGAAAGCATGTATTTTTGAAAAGAAGCTTGGAGAAACCCTTCAATGTCTACGTTTGCCTTTAGATTCAGTGTAATATGTCTATATGAATTATAGAAAATTCTTCACTTAGGTGACCAAAGATGATGACCTTATGTAGGGATATTTATAGGATAGTTTTGTGTCCTGTTGGACATCTTATTCATGTGTGTTGTGTACGGTACATTCTCCTTCTCTTTTACCTAATGTGTTCTAACCACCATCATCCAATTATTAATGTTTTGCTATGGCCTACCTATCCTAGCGACATCATTTTTGTCTGCATTTTCATTTACCTCACCATTCGTGTTCCCCATTCCATACATTTCTCTATCTCTTCTACCATATCTAAGTCTCAGATAACTTGATAGATATGACCATTAAATGACGCTGGGGTCCTGAGTTTGAATCTGACCAAGGACAACATCTGCGCGATCTCTCTGTGTTGGTATGAATTATATCTGGTTTCTCCGGTTTCCTCCAAAGCTCCAAAAGCTTCATGCTAGGTTGTCTTTCCTGAAACTGGCCCTCGTACATGTATTTGTTTAACGAGGATATATGTTGCGATGGGGCCCAAGAGGACAATGGTGGGTATTTGTGAGCGGAAACCCCTCAACAGTTCTAAAAATCATGGGTCACCACGGTTTTTAGAATCGATAAACTCATTTGGTGATCCTCAGATTTTTACAAATTCATTTGTGCTTTATTGTGAGCCTTGAATCAGAGATTCCAAGTGATAACGGTGCCAGATAGGAATAAGTACATAACATTGGAGCATGATTATTATTTTCAAAGGGATCCCAGCTCAGAGACCCCAGTCAATATTATTTTCAGATGTGTCTACATACAGCAGATACATTTAAGTGGACTTCCCCTTTAAATGCTTTTCAGGACTGATTTTATTCAAATTGCATTGGAAAGCTGTGTGCTACATTTGTTTTATTCTGAAGATCTAGAATTTGCCACAAACGCGTTTGACTTCCTTGATGCACATTCCTCACAGGTGTTCTTACTGGGAATTGTGGATAAGCTGATTGCTCGGAAACATGAATGGATTCTCTTAATCGCTTTTTTTAATAGTGCAGTCTAACTGCTTGTAAATGAAAATTGCCTATTACTCCTACTGTAACTGAATGGCAAAAGCATATTAACTGTTTCACCATTAAGATAACATATTTGCAAAATGTAAGCCAGTTCAATTACCCTGAACATCCTCAACCCTGGCAGCCTGAATGATTTGGAATGTAGGCATTAGAGTTGTTTCGATACCAAAATTTAGATTTGGTATCGATACCATAAAAAAGTATTGCGATACTCGATACCGCGAAAAAAATAAAACGCCAAAAAAAGCCGCGTGCATTCCACATTTTATGTAACTGCCGGCTCATAATACAACAGTCCTATCCCATTTTTGGGGGGGACAAGGCGACTAAAAGCAAATGGCGAATAGTGCATTTTTATTATTTTTTTTTTCTTTTACGGCGTTCACCGCATAAAAGAGGATTTTTTAATAATTTGGACTTTTGAGACGCGGCAATATGTAATATTTTATTTATTTATTGTTTATATATTTTATATGTAAAATTGGTAAATGGGGCGATTCATACTTAATATTTTGGTGTACTTTTTAATTTTTTTTTTTTTTTACAGTTTACTTATTAACTTAGGGGCTAGAACCTGGGATCTTTTCATCCTATTCACTCTGATACAGCTCTATCAGGGTGAATAGGATCTCACACTCTCCCTGCTGCCCTGTGCATAGTACACACAGCAGCAGGGAGCTGACTATGGTAACCAGGACTTCAGTGGCGTCCTGGTTGCCATGGTAACCGATCATTACACTGCTCCGATCAGAAGAGAGGACGTGAGGGGACCCTGTGGCCACTGCCACCAATGATATTAATACTGAAGTGGGGGAGGAAGGGATGGGGGATGGCGCACTGGCCACCAATAATGTATTTTAATACTGGGGACAGGGGGGGCACACTGGCAACCAATGACTAGTAACGTTTCATATATAAATACAGGCAGAAGAAACACACTGATCGCATCGCTCTGTTACAGGCAGGGGCCGGCAGTGTGTTTCTTCTGCCTGTATTTATATATGAAACGTTACTCGTCATTGGTGGCCAGTGATCCCGCCCCTCCTCCTCCCGTCTCTCCTCATTGGCAGCGGCAGCACAGGGGGAAGGAGAGACTGCTTCCTTCTCCCCGTGCTGCCGAGGAGAACATGGCCGCGCTGACAGCAGCGCAGCCACGTTCTCTGATACTGGGCTGAACAGTAGCGCAGCCCAGTATTGATTAAATACTAATCCTGCGATACAATCAGCAGTAAGGATCAATCACATACAGTATGACCCTCCATTAACTTCCTCATTTTGGTTCTTCATCCACTGTATCCCACTCCATCATTGATCCAGACTTTCTGTTCTTACTATGTGACTATGTTGGGTTGCGACAACAAATGGCACACTGTGGTTCAACTGGTGCCATGCAGATTTATTTATTAACGGGTTGTCCAGTGTTTGCTAAACATGGCATACCCTCAGGATAGGCCATCGCTAGTTCATTGGCAGGCGTCTGACACCCTGCATCCCTTACCGATCAGCTGTTTGGGTGTAGCTCCACTGTTGGTGTCGGGACTAAACAGCACTGTGCAGTGGAGGGAGCTCCTTACTACAGGTATACTCCCAATGAAGTCAATGGGAGCAGTACTGCAGTGATAAGTTATGGCCACTACACAGTTGACAGAGCTGTGTAGTCCTGGTGCCTTCTTCTTGCTATGGAGCTCCATCAACTTCTTGCGATGGAGCTAACCCCTAACAGCTGATTGTGGGTGTGTGTGGGTTGTTAGACCCCTGCCAATCAGCAAGTTATGTTCAATGTGAGAATAGACTGAGTAGACTTTAATAAAACTTTACAGCACACAAAACAGACAAATCCTGACATTACCCCACCCCCATTTCGCATACCATATTCATAAAGCATCTCTATAAGAGACCGGACAAAAAAAAAACTTCTTTTTAACACACTGGAGGGATTTTATTAATGCTTCTACTCCAGTCAATTTTTTTTGATCATATGCTACAAAAATATGTGACTTTCTCCTACAGTATTTTTTAAAATGTGTGTGGGACATAGATGGCTCTGGGGCATGGGTGGGAGGTTCAAGGTCCATACAGCCTGACATAGTTAAGATAACTAACCCCAATAAAGTGATTTCAGCTTCTGACACATGAGCTTCATAAAAGATTTTTCCACATCTTATACCAGTGGGCTTTATATGACTGCTGACACCTTTACCATCTGTTCCCAGCATATAACTAGAGGGGAAGGAGCAATGTGGATTATTTAAATCACTTTACCATAACTGGCATGTTTCTAGCCTACCATCTTGGTACTAGTTGGTTCTGACTTCCTTCTTTGCTTTCAGTTCGTCTTATGCCATTCCAAAGCCTAACTATTAACTTCAACTTATTGACCCAAATATGGTCTAATTACTCACTCTGGATTTGTGTTGAAGCCACATCTGTCTATCAGCCTGGTGTCCTTGAGCCACCTTCATCTACAGCTCCAACAGATCAAACAGGGGTTTAAGTTCTATATGTTTCCTTTCTTCCTTCTTCAAGGATCTGGATAAGTCTTTGGACTGATCATTATCTTCCATGAACCCAGTTATAAGTCTAGCCAAGAAGTTTGCACATCCCATAAAAGAATAGTGGCGCATCAGTAACCTTAGAATGACTGCAGTTAGGCCAATGTGCTACTTGAGTATTTGCTTTCCAGACTCTTGTTCTAGTTCTAGTTTTCCAGACTGTTACATTCTCATCCTTGACTTGGCTAATAATAATATTATTTTTGTTTGTGAAATGTTTCTTCTATTGACAGTATATTGAGTATATTAATTTAGGGTCCTTTCACACTTGCGTTCTGAGGATCCGGCAGGCACTTCCGTCCTGCCGGATCCGTCAGAACGCAAGTCGCCTGAAGCATTAGAAGACTGATCAGGATCCTGATCAGTCTTCGAAATGCTTTCAGGTTACTATGGCAGCCAGGACGCTATTAAAGTCCTGGTTGCCATAGTAGTAGTGGGGAGCGGTATACTTACAGTCCGTGCGGCTCTAGGGCGCTCCAGAATGACGTCAGAGCGCCCCATGCGCATGGATCACGTGATCGCATGGATCACGTGATCCATGCGTAGGGCGCCCTGACGTCACTCTGAGCGCCCGGAGCCGCATGGATGGTAAGTATACTGCTCCCCGCTCCCCACTACATTTGCCATGGCAACCAGGACTTTAGCGTCCTGGCTGCCATGGTAACTATTGAGAAAAAGCTAAACGTCGGATCCAGCGATGCGCCGAAACGACGTTTAGCTTAAGGCCGGATCCGGATTAATGCCTTTCAATGGGCATTAATTCCGGATCCGGCCTTGCGGCAAGTGTTCCGGATTTTTGGACGGAACTAAAAGCGCAGCATGCTGCGGTATTTGCTGCGTCCAAAAAACGTTCCGGTCCTGAACTGAAGACATCCTGATGCATCCTGAACGGATTTCTCTCCATTCAGAATGCATGGGGATGATCCTGATCAGGACGACGGATCTCTATGCCGGAAAACAAAAACGCTAGTGTGAAAAGACCCTTACTAATCATAAAATGTTTTAGATTACGGTATCTTAGGGTGATATTCTTTTGCAACAGATGGTGGATTCTTATTCTGCTTTGGATGACTCTAAAAATAAAATGCAATAAGTTTTTGGTTTCCTTCGGGATTGAACTCAGCCACAGTGGCCTTGTAGGTTGATACCCTCTGGACAACACCCAATAGGGGCTACTCAGGAGTGACAAAAAGATTGATGGTCGTTACAAGGAAGAGACCAGTTTCAAAACTGATTATCAGCATATCAGCAGAGGTCAGGAATGACAAACATGTAAAGGGACTCAAAGTACAAGGATGGTTGTGGAGCAGGGGAGTAAGTGGCTACCATTTAGACAACCTCTAATCCCCACTAGGGTCAACTTCATAGGGAACCAATTTAATTATTAATACATTTTGGGAGTATGGGTAGAAACCGGAATTCCTGAAGGAAACCTGCGCAGGTAGACAGATCACTTCAGTCAAATCATTGTTATTAGCAACTCAAGGTTACGACTTACGAGTAATATAAGAAGTTATGCAGAAAGCTAGAACTTGAGCAAGAGTAGAGAACCTAATATTCAAGTTGTGCATTGGCTTAGTTTCTAATGTT
This sequence comes from Bufotes viridis, assembly GCA_033119425.1. NCBI lineage: Eukaryota > Metazoa > Chordata > Amphibia > Anura > Bufonidae > Bufotes > Bufotes viridis. The sequence goes on from JAKVIS010001054.1 coordinate 10,407, forward strand.
ACTGATGCAACATGGAAGGTAAAGATCAATACAAAGGCTGATGCTATACAGAAGGCCTTAGCGGGTGATTTTATTGGGAAAAATTACAACGGACCTTGTTTACTTGGAATTTTAAATTCGGATCCCAACAATTTCAAATTGAAAACAGGTTTTTTAGTTAGTTTTCTGCTTGTCTACCCCAGATCATCATTTTCTGTGACTAGCAAATGACAAATTACAGGAATTATAGAGTATAAAGCTGGCCCTTTAAATACATGTTTTCAGAAAAAAAGTGATCTTTCACCTTTAATTCCAGAATAGTCTTTACATGCTATTTGGAACTTGCATTGAACTGCAGTCTATGCACACCACATTTCCTGTAACATTTCTAAAATCATCAATCATCTTGTTTCCTCGCTTGGAAATGTCAATCCTTTTTACAGATTTTTGTAGTATCTGCAGAAAAAAGTTTTACCTCTCAGAAACAGCCAGAAATCCAGAACTGTGACTGTCTCATCAATTCTAAACCATAGACATTCACCACACGACTTCTCTGTAGACTGGCTTGATGATGCCTAGAAATAAGAAGATTGCATCTTAAAATTAAAGCTTTGCTTTTGAGGTTGGTTGGGAAAAATGCACCCTCTGGAGGCAGCAACCAATATTTATGAAGGTGCGCTAATTAATTCACTAGTAATTAGGGATGCTAAGGAATTTCAAGCCTCAGTTATGCCTTAGGTTTCTAAAGACTTCATTAGCTTTTGTTATATTGACTGGGCTCACCAAATGACTGCCCCCTAAATGGCTGTCTCACCATGAAGTTGGCTCGTCGATCAGGTGATCATTATGGGTCTGACTTTAGAATCCCTTGGCAATCAGTTTTTATTAGACATCTCTCTGCAGTAGAAATGTAATCTGGCCAAACATGTAATACTCGGAATAGTTTTAATGGTTGGAATGGATAAATGCAAATGAGGCTCTAGTATCAATGGGGGCATTGCCATTGCACCTAGAGGTGAATGGTTATAAATGGTTGGAATGGTTAAATGCAAATGAGGCTCTGGGAGCAATAGGGGTGTTGCCATTGCACCTAGAGGCGAATGGTTTTAATGGTTGGAATGGTTAAATGCTAATGAGGCTCTAGGAGAAATTGGGGTGTTGCCATTGCACCAAGAGGCTCTGCTCTCTCTCCCGGACCCTCTGCACTTTGATTGTCAGGGCCAGGCAGTCTAAAGTTGATCATGCCTGTCCCTTTCAATCAATATGGAGAGGGCATGGCAGTTGAAGAGAAAGCAGAGTCTCTTGGTGTAATGGCAATGCCCCTGTTGCTCCTATAGGATAATTCGCATATAGTAATACTTCATCTTTCTCAGCATTGCGGGTACATATGAACATGGGACCAAAACAGATGTCTTAAGCTGCCTAACGCACGTAACAGGTCAGCCAGTGTCATAGGTACAATCTGGTGATAGATGCCCTATAAGTAAATGGTGCTGAGCTACAATATACATGTGTGGCACTGTCTTTGGAAACAAGCAGCCATGATTTTCTAATCCTGGACAAATCCTTTAAATCATATTTATAGGCTGCATTCTATTGGATATTAGTTTGTCCCACAAATTTTCCACCTCCGGTGAATTTTAATTCCTCTTCTGTGAACACAGAAGCTTAATCCCGGGTGGCAACGTCTGTACTTTGATGGAGAAAATAAAAGCAAATCTACCTACCGTGGGCTTAGGGAATCTAAAATCTGCAATTGGACTAGAAACAGATTTTCGTGATTACCTTTCTACCACCCCAGTCTCGAGAGAAATAAAAAAAGGAGAGATCAGTTTATAGATTGGAATAAATAAAAACATCAAAAATCTCTCTGCTCTTTCTTTTCAACGTTTACAACATGGAAAAACTAATTAAATAGGATTTTGTGTCTCCCTCGTCCCTCCCTAACGGCTGGGGATTCTTTAATTAGCGCTGGTTGAAGCTGTGCCTATTTTTCTGGAGAGATGGATGTAATTATAAGAATCTCTCTCGCTCTCTCTAAACTACCATTTTAATAACTGTTCAGCTTCTAATTACGCTCCTAGGTTTAGCGAATTGAAAAGGCAGAAGCAAAAAAAAAAGGAAAGAAAAAGGAGCAAGAAAATAATTAGAAGGTGGAGAAGATGTAGAATATTAACGAGCTACGTTGAAAGGGCCAATCCCACTTAGCGAGGGAAGGGGGAAAAATTGATTTTCTTCAATGGTTTACAGAGATAATTGGCAACAGGATTAATGAACTGTGAGCGGTTTGCTTGTGTGTGTCCTGTGAAAAATAAGCGTATTTTATCCTTCAAAAGCCGTGCAGTGAATCTCTCTGATAAGTTGCTAAGTGTCCTCCTTCCCAGGCGATGGATCGTATGTAAGGAATTTCTGGGAACAAGACACGGAAGAACAAGAGGTGAATTCTTTTGTTGTTTATTGGATTAAAATGACAACCGAAATTGTTTGTAGTATGGTACAGTTTATGTTGTTTAGACAGTCGTCATGAGGTTTAGACCTGGGTTGAGGTATTTTTAAAAGGGCAAAGCAAAAAAATTAGGCTAGGACTCCATGGCATTTTAGGCTATAACCACAACCTTAATGTTTTCTTATAGGGGATTTGTTAGGATGGATGGAATTTTTGCAATTCTTGTACTACTGTTATGATTCTCCTCAAAGAAGAGGCTCCATGAACTGCAATCAATTGGCAATCAGTTAGCACCAGCTAAACTGAGAAACCGGGTCTAAGAAAATTCCTCTTTCTTCACCCTTAACCCCCTCAATGGGGTATGGACATTCTCAATCATATTCCCAGGTTGTGGTCCCCAGGGATTCTCACTCGAAAGCAGTAAGGATGCATGAACATGAGGATGAGAACCAGAAGACAGGTAATAATCAGAAGACAGGGGAGGTGAAAACCAGGAGGTAAAATTAAAAGGGTTTTCCAGGATTTTTTTTTACTGATGAATTATCCTCTGGATAAGTCATAAGTATCTGATCGGTGGGGGGCCCAGGACACCCGCCGATCAGCTGTTTTGAGAAGGCAGTGGCGCTCCAGTGAGTGCCGCTGCCTTTTTGCAGATTACCAAGCACAGCGCCGTACATTGTATAGTGGCTGTGCTTGGTATTGCACTCAGCCTTATTCACTTAAATGGGGCTGAGCTGCTCCTAGGCCACGTGACACATAAAAGTGTCGTCTCTGGCCTAGGAAAAGCTGAAAAAAAGGCTGTGGCGCCCACAGGAGCACCGCTGCGTTCTCGAACAGCTGATCGGCAGGGGTCCAGGGTGTTGGACCCCCGCTGATCAGATACTGATGACCTATCCAGAGGATAGGTCATCAGTAAGAAAATGTTGGAGAAAAATACAAAGGCACAAGATATAGGCAAAGTCATTTTTACATGAAAAACATCTACAACCCTAATTCCAAAAAAGTTGTGACGTTTAAAATGTAAGTTGTGACGTGTAAAATGTAAATGAATGTAAATAAAAAATGAATGCAATGATTTGCAAATCTCAGAGACCCATATCTTATTCAGAATAGATAATAGAACACATATCAGATGTTAAAAAGTGAGACATTTTACCATTTCATTAACTTGTTTAGAACTTGGCCGCAACACAACAAAAAAAAATTGGGTCGGGGCAACAAAAGCCTGGAAAAGTAAGTTGTACAGCTGGAGGAGCAATTTGCAACTAAGTCACACGACTGGGTATAAGAAGAGCAAATTAGAGAACAGAGTCTCTCAGAACCAAAAAGGCTCATCAACTTTTGGCCCAGGGGGCAAGTAACACCCAGAGGCCCTGGGGCGAAAAACAATAAGGACCCCCCCCCATGACACTTGATGACTTTTGCAGAAGAAACTGTAACATGACATAAACATATTTCATATGAAAACTTACAATTACTTGGCTTGACCCTCGGACACCACTTCGTCTTCCACACTTTGGCCGGGGGATTGGCAGAGCTGATTATGTGTTTTATCCTAATGAGAAAGATTTCATAATAAGGATTTGGAGAAGGGGCAGAGGGATAGCAGAGCAGGGAGAGGCTGGTGCTGCTACTAGGGGGTCATACCATGGGGGAGTAATAAATCCCACCATAATGGCCCCCCCAGTAGAAATAATTCTCCTTATAATGTGACAAAAAATACCCCCTTGTAATGCCCCCAGTTGAGCTAACGTCCCCATAGTGCCCCCATAATGTGCCAGTATAAAATACCCGTATATAGTGCCCCAGTAAATGCCCCCATAGTGCTCCTCTCCCCCCTCCCTCCTAGTGACCCCCATAACGTACCAGTATAAAATGCCCCATATATAGTTCCCCAGTAGATGCCCTCAGTGTCCCCCATAATTTGTAAGTATAAAATACCCCTTCTCAGTGCCACCGTAGATGACCCTATAGTACTCCTCTCCTACCTTCCCCATAGTACCCACCATAATGTGTCCCAGTATAAAATGCCCCTATCCAGAGCCCCCAAATAAAATAACAGTTCTTTGTGGCCTCAGTAGATGCCCCTATAGTGCCCACCAATAATGTGCCAGTAAGAATTGCCCCCAATGTGCCAGTAATAAGTGCCCCCATAGACGTCCCCCAATAATGTGCCAGTAGTCAGAGCCCCCCTATTATGTGCCAGTAGCCAGAGCCTCCTATTATGTGCCAGTAGCCAGAGGCCCCCCATCATGTGCCAGTAGTCTGAGCCCCCCTATCATGTGCCAGTAGCCATAGGGCCCCCCCTATAATGTGCCAGTAGCCAGATAGGGCCCCCCAATAGTGTGCCAGTAGCCAGATAAGGCCCCCCTATAATGTGCCAGCCCAGTAACCATAGCCCCCCCCCCTATAATGTGCCAGTAGCCAAATAGGGCCCCCCAATAATGTGCCAGTAGCCCCAAATAGGGCCCCCTAAAATGTGCCAGCCCAGTAGCCATAGCCCCCCCCCTATAATGTGCCAGTAGCCAGAGAGGGCCCCCCTATAATGTGCCAATAGCCAGAGAGGGCCCTCCACCTATAATGTGCCAGTAGCCAGAGAGGGCCCCCCTATAATGTGCCAGTAGCCAGATAGGGCCCCCCTATAATGTGCCAGCAGCCAGATAGGGCCCACTATCAGTGACAGAAATGACAACAACAAAAAAAAAACTAGAGTCAGACTTAAACTTACCTCCTTCACTCCCATCCTGCCTCCAGCGCTGCTGATGTCTTTACGGCAGCGCAGCAGCTCAGTCAGGCCGCGCGTTGACATCATCGCGCCGGTCTGGTGGCCTCTCTGATAGGCTGCCGGCAGCACGCCTCCCTGTCTCCCTGCGCAGTCCGCAGGAAAGTTGTATTAATGACAGCTGCGGCGGCGATGGCAGTGCCTTTAAGTGTGGGACAGTCTTACACCAGAGATCATTCGGGGCCCGGCCGGCCGGGACAGTGAAGCAACAGAGAGGCCCGGGGGGCATTTGCCCCCCTGCCCCTCGGCCCAGTCCGCCCCTGCCCCTGACAGAGTGGAGTGGGTGTCAGCAGGAAGTTTGTGGTGAAGTCACTGATTATTTTGCCCTTCCACTAAACCTTCAGAACAATAACCCACAAAAAACGGATACTGTCTGTGGGGCATAGGCCTTCACTTGGTCAGCATTTATTCAATAATCCATCAGTATTGCCAATGCCCAAATAAACAGGAGTGAATCTAAAACAGAGATGACACGTAAATGGAATATTTGCATGTCTTCTGTGTTTTGTACCCACTCCTGCTTTTGGCTACCAAATCATAAGCCAATTCTAATGGAGCTATACAGGCCTTACAGCTGCTACACAGACAGGATTCGTTGTGCATCTCATTTTTCCTTCCTTCTGACAGATCAGAAGAAATGTCAAATAAATGATGATGTCAGCCAGGCCGAAAGGCAAAATAGTGGCCCAGTCATGTAGTGGGGAGGGTGGGAACAGCATGAGAAGTCCACAGAGTGGCTCAATGACAGGGTCTGGAGGTGGAAGCAGTATGAGGAGGCTACCGTGTGGCACAATGACAGAGTCTGTTGGTGGCAGCAGTATGAGGAGGCCACCGAGTGGCACAATGACCGAGTCTGCAGTTGGCAGCAGCATGAGGAGTCCATAGAGGCACAATGAATGAGTCTGCAGGTGGCAGCATAAGGAGACCACAGAACGGCACAATGACAGAGTCTGGAGGTGGCGGCAGTATGAGGAGATCACAGAGCGGTACAATGACAGAGTCTGGAGATGGCGGCAGCATGAGTAGGCCACAGAGCGGCACAATGACAGAGTCTGGAGGTGGCGGCAGTATGAGGAGGCCACCGAGTGGCACAATGACAGAGTCTGTAGGTGGCGGCAACATGAGAAGACCACAGAGCGGTACAATGAAAGAGTCTGGAAGTGGCGGCAGCATGAGGAGACCACAGAGCAGCACAATGACAGAGTCTGGAGGTGGTGGTAGCATATGGAGACCACAGAATGGCCCACTGACAGGGTCTGGAGGTGAAAGCAGTATGAGGAGGCTACCGTGTGGCACAATGAATGAGACTGCAGGTGGCGGCAGCATGAGGAGACCACAGAATGGCACAATGACAGAGTCCGGAGGTGGCGGCAGCATTAGAAGACCACAGAGCGGCACAATGACAGAGTCTGGAGGTGGCAGCAGTATAAGGAGACCACAGAGCGGCACAATGACAGAGTCTGGAGGTGGCGGCAGTATGAGGAGACCACAGAGTGGTACAATGACAGAGTCTGGAGATGGCGGCAGCATGAGTAGGCCACAGAGCGGCACAATGACAGAGTCTGGAGGTAGCAACAGCATGAGGAGACCACAGAGCGGCACAATGACAGAGTCTGGAGGTGGCGGCAGTATGAGGAGGCCACCAAGTGGCACAATGAACGAGTCTGTAGGTGGCGGCAACATGAGAAGACCACAGAGCGGTACAATGAAAGAGTCTGGAGGTGGTGGCAGCATGAGGAGACCACAGAGCGGCACAATGACAGGGTCTGGAGGTGGTGGTAGCATATGGAGACCACAGAATGGCCCACTGACAGGGTCTGGAGGTGAAAGCAGTATGAGAGGCTACCGGTGGCACAATGAATGAGACTGCAGGTGGCGGCAGCATGAGGAGACCACAGAATGGCACAGTGACAGAGTCTGGAGGTGGCAGCAGTATGAGGAGGCCACAGAGCGGCACAATGACAGAGTCGGTGGTGGCAGCATTAGAGACCACAAAGCGGCACAATGACAGAGTCTGGAGGTGGCAGCAGTATAAGAGAGACCACAGAGCGGCTGTGACAGAGTCCGGAGGTGGCGGCAGTATGAGAAGACCACAGAGCGGTACAATGACAGAGTTTGGAGCTGGCAGCATGAGGAGACCACAGAGCGGCACAATGACAGAGTCTAGAGGTGGCGGCAGCATGAGCAGAGCCACCGAGTGGCACAATGAACAGAGTGTGCAGGTGGCGGCAGCATGAGAGACCACAGAGCGGTACAATGAAAGAGTCTGGAGGTGGCAGCAGCATGAGGAGACCACAGAGCGGCACAATGACAGAGTCTGGAGGTGGCGGCAGTATGAGGAGGCCACCGAGTGGCCCAATGAACAGTGTGCAGGTGGTGGCAGCATAAGAAGACCACAGAGCGGTACAATGAAAGAGTCTGGAGGTGGCAGCAGTATAAGGAGACCACAGAGCGGCACAATGACAGAGTCCGGAGGTGGTGGCAGCATGAGAAGACAACAGAGCGGTACAATGAAAGAGTCTGTAGGTGGCGGCAGCATGAGGAGACCACAGAGCGGCACAATGACAGAGTCTGGAGGTGGTGGTAGCATATGGAGACCACAGAATGGCCCACTAACAGGGTCTGGAGGTGAAAGCAGTATGAGGAGGCTACCGTGGGACACAATGAACGAGACTGCAGGTGGCGGCAGCATGAGGAGACCACAGAGCGGCACAATGACAGAGTCTGGAGGTGGCGGCAGTATGAGGAGGCCACAGAGCGGCACAATGACAGAGTCCGGAGGTGGCGGCAGCATTAGAAGACCACAGAGCGGCACAATGACAGAGTCTGGAGGTGGCAGCAGTATTAGGAGACCACAGAGCGGCACAATGACAGAGTCTGGAGGTGGCGGCAGTATGAGTAGGCCACAGAGCGGCACAATGACAGAGTCTGGAGGTAGCAACAGCATGAGGAGACCACAGAGCGGCACAATGACAGAGTCTGGAGGTGGCGGCAGTATGAGGAGGCCACCAAGTGGCACAATGAACGAGTCTGTAGGTGGCAGCAACATGAGAAGACCACAGAGCGGTACAATGAAAGAGTCTGGAGGTGGTGGCAGCATGAGGAGACCACAGAGCAGCACAATGACAGAGTCTGGAGGTGGTGGTAGCATATGGAGACCACAGAATGGCCCACTGACAGGGTCTGGAGGTGAAAGCAGTATGAGGAGGCTACCGTGTGGCACAATGAATGAGACTGCAGGTGGCGGCAGCATGAGGAGACCACAGAATGGCACAATGACAGAGTCTGGAGGTGGCAGCAGTATAAGGAGACCACAGAGCGGCACAATGACAGAGTCTGGAGGTGGCGGCGGTATGAGGAGACCACAGAGTGGTACAATGACAGAGTCTGGAGATGGCGGCAGCATGAGTAGGCCACAGAGCGGCACAATGACAGAGTCTGGAGGTAGCAACAGCATGAGGAGACCACAGAGCGGCACAATGACAGAGTCTGGAGGTGGCGGCAGTATGAGGAGGCCACCAAGTGGCACAATGAACGAGTCTGTAGGTGGCGGCAACATAAGAAGACCACAGAGCGGTACAATGAAAGAGTCTGGAGGTGGTGGCAGCATGAGGAGACCACAGAGCAGCACAATGACAGAGTCTGGAGGTGGTGGTAGCATATGGAGACCACAGAATGGCCCACTGACAGGGTCTGGAGGTGAAAGCAGTATGAGGAGGCTACCGTGTGGCACAATGAATGAGACTGCAGGTGGCGGCAGCATGAGGAGACCACAGAATGGCACAATGACAGAGTCTGGAGGTGGCAGCAGTATGAGGAGGCCACAGAGCGGCACAATGACAGAGTCCGGAGGTGGCGGCAGCATTAGAAGACCACAAAGCGGCACAATGACAGAGTCTGGAGGTGGCAGCAGTATAAGGAGACCACAGAGCGGCACAATGACAGAGTCCGGAGGTGGCGGCAGTATGAGAAGACCACAGAGCGGTACAATGACAGAGTTTGGAGCTGGCAGCAGCATGAGGAGACCACAGAGCGGCACAATGACAGAGTCTAGTGGCGGCGGCAGTATGAGACAGGCCACCGAGTGGCACAATGAACGAGTGTGCAGGTGGCGGCAGCATGAGAAGACCACAGAGCGGTACAATGAAAGAGTCTGGAGGTGGCAGCAGCATGAGGAGACCACAGAGCGGCACAATGACAGAGTCTAGTGGCTGCGGCAGTATGAGGAGGCCACCGAGTGGCCCAATGAACGAGTGTGCAGGTGGTGGCAGCATAAGAAGACCACAGAGCGGTACAATGAAAGAGTCTGGAGGTGGCAGCAGTATAAGGAGACCACAGAGCGGCACAATGACAGAGTCCGGAAGTGGTGGCAGCATGAGAAGACAACAGAGCGGTACAATGAAAGAGTCTGTAGGTGGCGGCAGCATGAGGAGACCACAGAGCGGCACAATGACAGAGTCTGGAGGTGGTGGTAGCATATGGAGACCACAGAATGGCCCACTAACAGGGTCTGGAGGTGAAAGCAGTATGAGGAGGCTACCGTGGGACACAATGAACGAGACTGCAGGTGGCGGCAGCATGAGGAGACCACAGAGCGGCACAATGACAGAGTCTGGAGGTGGCGGCAGTATGAGGAGGCCACAGAGCGGCACAATGACAGAGTCCGGAGGTGGCGGCAGCATTAGAAGACCACAGAGCGGCACAATGACAGAGTCTGGAGGTGGCAGCAGTATGAGGAGACCACAGAGCGGCACAATGACAGAGTCTGGAGGTGGCGGCAGTATGAGTGAGGCCACAGAGCGGCACAATGACAGAGTCTGGAGGTGGCAGCAGCATGAGGAGACCACAGAGCGGCACAATGACAGAGTCTGGAGGTGGCGGCAGTATGAGGAGGCCACCAAGTGGCACAATGAACGAGTCTGTAGGTGGCGGCAACATGAGAAGACCACAGAGCGGTACAATGAAAGAGTCTGGAGGTGGTGGCAGCATGAGGAGACCACAGAGCAGCACAATGAAAGAGTCTGGAGGTGGTGGCAGCATGAGGAGACCACAGAATGGCCCACTGACAGGAGTCTGGAGGTGAAAGCAGTATGAGGAGGCTACCGTGTGGCACAATGAAAGAGTCTGGAGGTGGTGGCAGCATGAGGAGACCACAGAGCAGCACAATGAAAGAGTCTGGAGGTGGTGGCAGCATGAGGAGACCACAGAGCGGCACAATGACAGAGTCCGGAGGTGGCGGCAGTATGAGAAGACCACAGAGCGGTACAATGACAGAATTTGGAGGTGGCAGCAGCATGAGGAGACCACAGATCGGCACAATGACAGAGTCTAGTGGCGGCGGCAGTATGAGGAGGCCACCGAGTGGCACAATGAACGAGTGTGCAGGTGGCGGCAGCATGAGAAGACCACAGAGCGGTACAATGAAAGAGTCTGGAGGTGGCAGCAGCATGAGGAGACCACAGAGCGGCACAATGACAGAGTCTAGTGGCGGCGGCAGTATGAGGAGGCCACCGAGTGGCACAATAAACGAGTGTGCAGGTGGCGGCAGCATAAGAAGACCACAGAGCGGTACAATGAAAGAGTCTGGAGGTGGCAGCAGTATAAGGAGACCACAGAGCGGCACAATGACAGAGTCCGGAGGTGGTGGCAGCATGAGAAGACCACAGAGCGGTACAATGAAAGAGTCTGGAGGTGGCAGCAGCATAAAGAGACAACAGAGCGGCACAATGACAGAGTCTGGAGGTGGTGGTAGCATATGGAGACCACAGAATGGCCCACTGACAGGGTCTGGAGGTGAAAGCAGTATGAGGAGGCTACCGTGGGACACAATAAAGGAGACTGCAGGTGGGGCAGCATGAGGAGACCACAGAGCGGCACAATGACAGAGTCTGGAGGTGGCAGCAGCATGAGGAGGCCACAGAGCGGCACAATGACAGAGTCCGGAGGTGGCGGCAGCATTAGAAGACCACAGAGCGGCACAATGACAGAGTCTGGAGGTGGCAGCAGCATGAGGAGACCAAAGAGTGGCCCAGTGACAGGGTCTCGAGGTGGAAGCAGTATAAGGAGGCCACCGAGTGGCACAATGAACGAGTGAGCAGGTGGCGGCAGCATGAGAAGACCACAGAGCGGTACAATGACAGAGTCTGGAGGTGGCAGCAGTATGAGGAGACCACCGAGCGGCACAATGACAGAGTCTGCAGGTGGCGGCAGCATGAGGAGACCACAGAGTGGTACAATGACAGAGTCTGGAGGTGGCGGCAGCATGAGGAGGCCACAGAGCGGCACAATGACAGAGTTTGGAGGTGGCAGCAGCATGAGGAGACCACAGAGCGGCACAATGACAGAGTCTGGAGGTGGCAGCAGTATGAGGAGGCCACCAGAGTGGCACAATGAACAGAGTCTGTAGGTGGCGGCAGCATGAGGAGACCACAGAGCGGCACAATGACAGAGTCTGGAGGTGGTAGCAGCATGAGGAGAGCACAGAGCAGCACAATGACAGAGTCTGGAGGTGGCAATAGCATGAGGAGACCACAGAGCGGCACAATGACAGAGTCTGGAGGTGGTGGCAGCATGAGGAGACCACAGAGCGGCACAATGACAGAGTCTGGAGGTGGCAATAGCATGAGGAGGCCACTGTGTGGCACAATGACAGAGTCTGGTGGTGGCGGCAGTATGAGGAGGCCACCGAGTGGCACAATGAACGAGTGTGCAGGTGGCGGCAGCATGAGGAGACCACAGAGCAGCACAATGACAGAGACTGGAGGTGGCAGCAGCATGAGGAGGCCACCGAGTGGCACAATGAATGAGTTTGCAGGTGGCGGCAGCATGAGAAGACCACAGAACGGTACAAGGACAGAGTCTGGAGGTGGCAGCAGCATGAGGAGGCCACCGAGTGGCACAATGAATGAGTTTGCAGGTGGCGGCAGCATGAGAAGACCACAGAACGGTACAAGGACAGAGTCTGGAGGTGGCAGCAGCATGAGGAGACAACAGAGTGGCCCAATGACAGGGTCTGGAGGTGGATGCAGTATGAGGAGGCCACCGAGTGGCACAATGAACGAGTGTGCAGGTGGCGGCAGCATGAGGAGACCACAGAGCGGCACAATGACAGAGTCTGGAGGTGGCAGCAGCATGAGGAGACCACAGAGTGGCCCAATGACAGAGTCTGGAGGTGGAAGCAGTATGAGGAGGCCACCGTGTGGCACAATGACAGAGTCTGGTGGTTGGGGCAGTATGAGGAGGCCACCGAGTGGCACAATGAACGAGTGTGCAGGTGGCGGCAGCATGAGGAGACCACAGAGCAGCACAATGACAGATTCCGGAGGTGGCAGCAGCATGAGGAGGCCACCGAGTGGCACAATGAATGAGTTTGCAGGTGGCGGCAGCATGAGAAGACCACAGAACGGTACAAGGACAGAGTCTGGAGGTGGCAGCAGCATGAGGAGACAACAGAGTGGCACAATGACAGAGTCTGGAGGTGGCAGCAGTATGATGAGGCCACCAAGTGGCACAATGAACGAGTGTGCAGGTGGCGGCAGCATGAGGAGACCACAGAGCGGCACAATGACAGAGTCTGGAGGAGGCGGCAGTATGAGGAGGCCACAGAGCGGCACAATTACAGAGTCCGGAGGTGGCGGCAGCATGAGGAGACCACAGAGTGGCCCAATGACAGAGTCTGGTGGTGGAAGCAGTATGAGGAGGCCACCGTGTGGCACAATAACAGAGTCTGGTGGTTGGGGCAGTATGAGGAGTCCACCGAGTGGCACAATAAACGAGACTGCAGGTGGCGGCAGCATGAGGATGCCATAGAGCGGCACAATGAAAGAGTCTGGAGGTGGCGGCAGCATGAGGAGGCCACCGAAGGGCACAATGAATGAGTCAGCAGGTGGCGGCAGCATGAGGAGACCACAGAGTGGTACAATGACAGAGTCTGGAGGTGGTGGCAGCATGAGGAGACCACAGAGCGGCACAATGACAGAGTCTGGAGGTGGCAATAGCATGAGGAGACCGCAGAGTGGCCCAATGACAGGGTCTGGAGGTGGAAGCAGTATGAGGAGGCCACTGTGTGGCACTATGACAGAGTCTGGTGGTGGCGGCAGTAGGAGGAGGCCACCGAGTGGCACAATGAATGAGTGTGCAGGTGGCGGCAGCATGAGGAGACCACAGAGCGGCACAATGACAGAGTCTGGAGGTGGCAGCAGCATGAGGAGACCACAGAGAGGCACAATGACAGGGTCTGGAGGTGGAAGCAGTATGAGGAGGCCACCGTGTGGCACTATGACAGAGTCTGGAGGTTTTGCTCAGTATGAGGAGGCCACTGAGTGGCACAATGAACGAGTGTGCAGGTGCAGGCAGCATGAGGAGACCACAGAGTGGCACAATGACAGAGTCTGGAGGTGGCAACAGTATGTGGAGACCACAGAGTGGCCCAATGACAGGGTCTGGAGGTGGAAGCAGTATGAGGAGGCCACCGTGTGGCACTATGACAGAGTCTGGTGGTGGCAGCAGTAGGAGGAGGCCACCGAGTGGCACAATGAACGAGTGTGCAGGTGGCAGCAGCATGAGGAGACCACAGAGCGCCACAATGACAGAGTCTGGAGGTGGCAGCAGCATGAGAAGACCACAGAGAGGCACAATGACAGAGTCTGGTGGTGGCGGCAGTAGGAGGCAGCCACCGAGTGGCACAATGAACGAGTGTGCAGGTGGCAGCAGCATGAGGAGACCACAGAGCGCCACAATGACAGAGTCTGGAGGTGGCAGCAGCATGAGGAGACCACAGAGAGGCACAATGACAGAGTCTGGAGTTGGCGGCAGTATGAGGAGGCCACCGAGTGGCACAATGAAGGAGTGTGCAGGTGGAGGCAGCATGAGGAGACCACAGAGCGGCACAATGACAGAGTCTGGAGGTGGCAGCAGCATGAGGAGATCACAGAGAGGCACAATGACAGAGTCTGGAGGTGGCAGCAGCATGAGGACACCACAGAGTGGCAAGGTGACATAGTGTGGAGATGGCAGCAGCATGATGAGACCAGAGTGGCCAGGTGACATAGTGTGGAGATGGCAGCAGCAGGATACCACAGAGTGGCAAGGTGACGTAGTGTGGAGATGGCAGCAGCAGCAGGATACCACAGAGTGGCAAGTTTACATTGCGCAGAGATGGCAGCAGCAGCAGGATACCACAGAGTTGCAAGGTGACATAGCTTGGAGATGGCAGCAGCAGCTGCTTCAGGAGACCACAAGGTGGCCCGGTAACAGAGTGGGGCGGTGGGTTGCAATACCAGTACCCGCTGACGAAGGTGGGTGAAATAAGGAGCACTTAGCATCAGATGTGTGTCATCAGGCGGGTTGCAGCATCAAAGTAGTAGCTAAGGCAGGTAGTCTGAAGAAACCGGTCTCTTGTATCAAAGTGTTGGTGTGGCACCATGGATGATTTAGTCTGATGCATCAGGAATTGGTGGTTGGAAATCTTGGCTGATCTACGCCTGATTCATCTTGACAAAGGACAGTCTCTCCACATTTTGGGTGGATAGGCGAGTTCTCCTTGGGGTAACTATGGCCCCCGCCGCACTAAACATCCACTCTGATGCCACACTACTGGGCGGGCAGGACAGCTTTTCCAGGCCAAACTCTGCTAGTTGCAGCTACAAATCCAGTTTTACTACCCAGTAGTCCAGCGGATCTTCAATGTGGGGTGACAGGGGGCTGTCCAAGTATGCCACAACCTCCTGGTTCAGGTCCTGCTCCAGGTCTACCTGCTCCTGCTGCTAGTGAGTAGTTTCTTCACTATGCAGGTGAAGAAAGTTACTAATCAGCGACTGTAGACTCAGGCTGCTGCTGATGGAGCTGGTACTGATCCTGCCACCCCACCTCTCCCCAGCAGCCATGGCAGTGGAACGTGAGCGCAGAGGGCCTCCCTGGTCAGACCTGCGAGAGGATGGACGATGGCGCAGATAGGCAGTGGCCAACTGACTACATAGGATGTCTCGATAGTAGTTCAGTTTATCCTCCCTCCCAGTGGTTGTAAAAAAAGGCCCCCATTCTGGACCGGTAGCAATGGTCCAACAAGGTGGAGAGCCAGAAGTCATCCCTCTACCTAAGGATGACAATTCGGCTGTCACTACGGAAGCGAGTATGCATTGGGCCATTTGTGCAAGTGACTCGGAGGGACTCGTTGCCTCCATCTCCACTGCATACTGCCACAGTGTGTCCAGGTTTTCTTTCTCGTCTTCCTCTTCACCCTGTAGCTCCTCTGGCTGCTCCTGCTTCTACTGTCCTGTCAGCTTAGAAAAACCACCCATTTGGCTACACATTGCCTGTACTGCAATGTCCTCCTCCCCCTCTTCCAGTTGGGCCCATGTGGCCGTGAGATTGAGGCGCCACGTCTCTTGTCCCCTGACCAGCCATTGTTACCACCATCTGTTCCAGGACATGAAGCAGACTGAAAAATAATGTGGCGTCCTCAAAGGGCCTGAGCAAACGGCAGGTGTCACGCATGAGTTGCCACTGGCTGACATCGAAGCTACACAGGGGAGTACTCCTATCCGCTTGCATCATCAAAAAATCGTTGATGGCCTTTCTCTGTTCGTATAGTCGGTCCAACATATGGAGGGTGGAATTCAAATGGGTGGAAACGTTGCATATCAGCCTATGTTGGAGGATCCAGTTCTGCCGCTGCAGCTTAAGGAGGGTGTGCTTTGCGGTGTACAAGTGGCTGAAGTGCATGCAAAGTTTCCTGGCAATTTTTAAGATGTCTCGCAGATGGGTGGAAGACTTCAGGAACCGCTTGACAAGCAGAATGGCAGCGTCGACACCATGTTCTTCCCTTTGTCGGTCAGCATGGTTCTGATTTTCAGTTGTCACGGAGAAAGCCAGGATTCGATTTCTTGATGCATCACAGAGAACAGTTCCTCCCCTGTGTGACTCGGTTCACCAAGGCAAACCAGGTGCAGAACAGTGTGACACCGCCGAGCCCTGCACATGTGGCATGCTGGAGGGGCACTGTGACTTGTCGCTGCAGTGGAGGCTGAGGACATGGTGGAGGCGGACATTGTCGCAGGACCAACAACGTGACAACGTGGAGGTGGAGTGACCTGTCCAAGTTGCTGGTGTGGCTGTGCAGGAACCACATTCACTCAGTGGGCCGTAATGGAGATGTATTGTCCCTGACCGTAGTTACAGGTCCACACGTCTGTGCTGCCATGCACTTTAGCAGACACCGACAGGCTCACCTTCTGTTCTACATGTGTGTGCAGGGCTGGTACTGCCTTTTTTGCAAAGAAATGACGGCTTGGGTCTCTCCACATCGGCTCGGCACAAGCCATTAGTTCTCTGAAAGGTGCAGAGTCCACCACTTGGAAAGTGAGGGACTGAAGCACCAGTAACTTGGACAGAAGCACGTTAAGCTTCTGCGCTGCTGGATGCGTGCATGCATACTGTTGTCTTTTGGCAATTGCTTCGGTGATCGATTGTGATCGTAGGAGCAGGAGCATCTGGACCAGCAGAAGATGGGATTGACTAACAGCTCCTTTCGGCGGTGGAGCCTTGACTGGCTTAAACTGGGTGCGTGCCACTGGGTGATATAGCGGTTGCTGTGGCAGGCTGGACCACCACATGAGAGCCACGGCTCTCCCAGGCCACTTTATGGTGACGCTGCATATGTTGACGCAGGGAAGTGGTCACGCTTTACCTTCTGCCCACATATTCTACATATGGCCATGTTGACCTCCTCCGGCGGCTTCACAAAAAATTGCCACACTGCTGAATACCTGATTTTCCCCCCAACACTACTCAATGGCTGACTGCTACCGCCGCTGCTTCCGTGAACCCGTGCACCACTCCTTTCAGGTAGGCTGCTGCAAAGCAGGTGGTCTACCCCGTGCACGTTTGGCTACCGACCTCCCACTGCTGCCATTCTGCTGACTCCTGGCCACGTTAGCGACTTGCTTGCTCAGCCGCTGCCACCCTCATCTCCTGATAATGACGAAGCCCCCTCTTCCCCTGGCTCCCAAGTGCGATCGGCTTCATCATCATCGAGTAGTATCTGCACATCACTGATGTCCTCCTCAATGGCCTCTGGGCCAGGAGCCTGACCACTCGCAACACAAGCTCCCGTGCAACTCTCCTCATCACTACTTGCCCGCCTAGCGGAGGAGGTGGCGGATGTCTCCTCCCCATCTTGGCTGGGCAGTAGCTGCTGACTAGCCTCTAGTAGCTCTTCCTTGCTGAAAAGTGAAACTGAGCCAACTGCATGTAGTACTTCTCGCGGTGAGGGAACAGAAAAGGCCAGAGGCAGGTTGAGGACGGGTGAGGGCACAGGGCCTGCTCCTGGGCCATGCCAACTAAGGAATGTGTCTGACGAACCCACCAACTGTTGGTGGGGGTGTCTGATGTCACTTGGGATGACGTGGACGACCGAGTTAACCAATCAAGAACCGTTGGGTTGCTGGTCAAGACACGACCGCTACATGACACCGGGAGCTCAGGCCTCTCGCTATGACTACTGCTGCCACAACCCTTTACTCTGCTGCGACCTGTGCTTGCACCAGAAACATTCATGCCTCTGCCACTCCTCTGTGCATGGCCTGGCACTTCTCTGCCTGACATACTTGTAGCTGAACTAAAGAAATTAAAACACCCATAAAAGTGACAAATATATTTTTCTATTTGGCCTGAAATAGGCCACTCAACGTTTTAACCACAAATAACTGCGGAAATGCACTGAAAATATATTTTTCTTGTTGTTATAAACTACGCCCCTATACGCTTTCAACAGAAATAACTGCAACAGTGCAGTGCGTATACAGTTGTGTTCAAAATTATTCAACCCCCACTGAAATTGAGTGTTTTGGCCAGTTTGACATTGATTTTGATCATTTCAGTCATCTTGTTTACAATTAAATCAAAGAGGCACTTGTAAGTCAGACAAATATAACATAACATTTATAATGAAATAACCACAAATGTCTTTTCTGTGCTCACATCATTATCAGTTTTATTCAACCCCCAAGTGACATTCAATCTTAGTACTTAGTACAACATCCTTTCCAGTTATAACAGCTTTTAAACGTGAAGCATAGCTTGACACAAGTGTCTTGCAGCGATCTACGGGTATCTTCGCCCATTCTTCATGGGCAAAAGCCTCCAGTTCAGTCACATTCTTAGGCTTGCGTGCTGCAACTGCTTTCTTTAAGTCCCACCAGAGGTTCTCAATCGGATTTAAGTCTGGTGACTGCGATGGCCACTTCAAAATGTTCCAGCCTTTAATCTGCAACCATGCTCTAGTGGACTTGGAGGTATGCTTGGGATCATTGTCCTGTTGAAAGGTCCAACGTCTCACAAGCCTCAGGTTTTTGATGGACTGCATCACATTTTCATCCAATATCTCCTGGTACTGAAGAGAATTCATGGTACCTTGCACACGCTGAAGCTTCCCTGTACCTGTAGAATCAAAACAGCCCCAAAGCATGATTGACCCCCCCGCCATGCTTCACAGTAGGCAAGGTGTTATTTTCTTCATAGGCCTTGTTCTTCCTCCTCTAAACATAGCGTTGATCCATGGGCCCAAACAGTTCTAATTTTGTTTCATCAGTCCACAGAACACTATCCCAAAACTTTTGTGGTTTGTCCACATGACTTTTGGCATATTGCAGTCGACTCTTCTTATTCTTTGGAGACAGCAAGGGGGTGCGCCTGGGAGTTCTGGCATGGAGGCCTTTATTACGCAGTGTGCGCCTTATTGTCTGAGCTGAAACTTCAGTACCCGCATCTGACAAATCTTTTTTCAGTTCCTCAGCAGTCACATGGGGACTTTTCTCCACTTTGCGCTTCAGGTAGCGCACAGCAGTCGAAGTCAGCATCTTCTTTCTGCCACGACCAGGTAGCGTTTCAACAGTTCACTTTGCCTTGAATTTGCGAATGATGCTTCCTATGGTGTCTCTTGGTATGTTTAACATCTTTGCAATCTTCTTATAGCCATTGCCCTTCCTGTAAAGAGAAATCACATCTTCTCTTGTCTTCCTGGACCATTTTTGACTTCACCATGTTTGTAAACACACCAGTAAATGTCTAGAAGGAGCTGAGTATCACAATAATTTTAAATCTGCCTAATTGCTGCTTATTATGCTTGATTGCTGCTCCTTGACATCCACAAGTGTTTTCAATACCTGATCGAAAACACTTTAATGAACCTCTGTTCTTAAGAGTGGTCGTCTTTAAGGGGTTGAATAATTGTGTCAATGAAGAAATCACAAAAAAGACATTTAATACTGTATTACAAAAACAATTGATGTCATTTTAATTGCATTTGGTTCTTTAAAAAGTCCTTGTAAGATTTCATTCTGAACACAATTACAAATGTACACTAAATTCCCTAAAACCCTTTATAGCATTGGGGGTTGAATAATTTTGAACACAACTGTATATTTTTCTTTTTTTACTGAAATATGCCTCTATACACTTTCACAAGAAATAACTGCACAAGTGACCTGAGAATATATTTCTTGTTGGACTGAAATAGGCCACTATATGCTTTCACCAGAAATATCTGCAACAGTGCAGTGCGTGTATATATATATTTTTTTACTGAAATACACCTCTATAGGCTTTCACCAGAAAATAACTGCAGAAGTGATCTGAGAATATATATTTCTTGTTGGACTGAAATAGGCCACTATACGCTTTCACCAGAAATAACTGCAACAGTGCAGTACGTATATATTTTTCTTTTTTTGCTGAAATACGCCCTTATACGCTTCTACCAGAAATAACTGCAACAGTACAGTGCGTATATATTTTTCTTTTTTACTAAAATACGCCCCTATACGCTTTCAAGAGAAATAACTGCAGAAGTGAAATGTGTATATCTTTTTCTTGCAGTACTAAATAAGATACTAAGATATAAGCCTCTAAAGGCTTTTCAACATAACACTTGCAGCCCAATAGCAAAAAGCTGAAATGACGTGGCTGTCTAATGACTATATGGATCCCCAAATAATCTTTCCCTGCACTTGTAAATCATTTTCCTATCAATGTCCCTAGCGCTTTCTGACGTCTCTCCCTGCACTAAGATGCTGTGAAATGATTGATCCCTATCCTTTCCCTTCACTTATAGATCGTTATTTCTGTCTTTTTTTTCCACAATCGTTTTTCCACATCACATGGCTGGCTGGCTGCTGATTAGCTGCATGCAGGCATGTCAATCTGGGTGATCCCGCCTTCCCAGAGTCCCTTGCCCCATGTCCTTAGTCCTCACACGTGTAGCTGCCATTTTAAGAAAATTACCATTCATTAGCACGAATCACGAGGAAATTCACATTCGTTGCGAATTACATTTTTTCTAAAATTCTAAACGAATTCCACTTTATCAGCTTTGATACGCTCATCTCTATATATAATATCATAAAAAGATTCTGAGAATCTGGAGAAATCCATATACACAAGGAACAAGACTAATGGTCAATATTGGATGCTTGTGACCTACGGGTCCTCAGGAGGCACTGCATTAAAAACAGACATGATTCTGTACTGGAAATCACTATAAGGACTTTGTAAGGGATCGCCTTCTTTCAGGGGGTCACAATCGCAGATTTCTTCATGGACACCAGGATTAAAGTGCAAATGACAGTTTATTTTCACCAGCCCAAACATAAACAATACAAAATAAACACCTGCCCGTCTAGGCACTTGCTAATACAAACGTCATATCCCTGACTCACCTAAAGAACACAGCCTAGGGTCAGGCTCCAAGCCCTTAGTCGGTCCGCTCATCAACCAACAGTCCACACCAGGAAGAGATCAGGCTTCACATAGCCTTGTGGCCCCTTAGTCCTCCTGGCTGAGACTACTCAGAGCCTCTGCAGGTCTCTGTTCCAAATTACGCTCTTCCCAGACTGACAGTCTGGGATGGGCTTTTACTTCCCACTTATGATCCCAGGTGGATTACACATGGGGATCCCTCATGCAAGGGGAAAACCTTCCCTGGAATGGGGTGGATTGGAAAAGTCCCACTACCAAACCTACCTTCCCAAACCAAATAAAATCCAGCCCATACAACAAATAAAGAAAAATAGCTCCAGCAACTATGTTTGCTGAAGCCAGCGCCATTATGGATATTACTTACTTCACCCACTTGAGGAATTTGGGTGAGATATACCCCTCTTTCGGAACTTTACCATACCATTCACATCTCCACACACCCCGCCTCTTCTTCAGACCGGAGGTCTGAGCATTTTCAGCGAACATCATATCATGCCTTCTGGATAGTGGCTAGTGTCACCTTTTTCCCCTTATTCTGCCACACCCAGGCCAGCAGAGCTTGGTTTGTCACCAACATTGACTTTCTATCTAGCAGACAGTGTCTAAGGAACTGCGGTGCCCACCTTATGGCCAGATATTCTTTTTTTTATTCTTTCACGAGCGACAATGATCCGCTCTTGCACTCTTTGTCTCTCTATTTTCCTTTGTCTTTGCCTCTGGCGTTCAGATCGCATTTCTCTTCAGCAGTGGTTTTCTCAGGTTTGGAGGCAGCTTCAGAATACTCGGCTTCTTCAGTGGCTTTTTCCACATCTGCCGACATTCCTTCAGCCTCATTTTTGGCCTCTGCGCGTCTGAGTATTTCTTCCACTCCAACACATTGGCCTTAGCTTCTTTAGCCTTCTCGGACATGGCCTCATATACTTGCCCTTTCAATTTCCTATCGAGATTGGAGGCACTGGGGCCATTGGGGACCTTATCAGACTCTTCGTCTTCTGGCAGTCCCTTCAGAGGGTAAGCCAGAGCCTTGTTCTCTATTTGTCTATTAATCCTCAAGCACTTCTTCAAGGGCCCCAGCCAGAGAGAGGGCCTTGGTCTCCTTTTCCCGAGCATCAGTCTCCGCTCAGTCACGTTCTTTGGCACATCGGGCAAAGATGTTTTTCTCTTCCGCAAGGAGTCGGTCAA
The DNA here is from genome assembly GCA_033119425.1 of Bufotes viridis. Classification (NCBI taxonomy): domain Eukaryota; kingdom Metazoa; phylum Chordata; class Amphibia; order Anura; family Bufonidae; genus Bufotes; species Bufotes viridis. Next base: position 32,549 of record JAKVIS010001054.1, read on the forward strand.
ACTTCTTCTGTTTCTTCTCCAGGTTAGACACAATTTGCCTTTGGTGGTCCAGGTCCACCATCAGATCATCCAACTCTTGCTCAAGTTGAGCAATCCTGGCTTCCAAACGTCTTTTCTCATCCAGGAGAGCAGACTTTTCTGAGGTGGTGTTTGAGATCTCCTCAGCCAGCTCATCCCTTTTCTGCTCTGCATGATCTCTGGATCGCTCAGAAGCTGCAAGTTCCTCTTGAAGTTGGTGAATTTCTGCCTCTATTTGTGACTCTAAATCCTTCAGTTCATTCATCTCTTTCTGGGTCTCCTCCTTTGACTCCTCTGAAGCTTTCTCCACTTGCTCTGTGAGGGCAGCTAGTCCCTTCTCTAGCGTATCTAGGGACTGTGTGGAGAGAGAGAAAGCATCCTCATTGTTGCAGCTGTACTGACAGGCCCAGCTGGTATTGAGTCTCTGCTAGCAGTCGGTCATGCTCTTTCTGGTAGGTCAGACCTGCCAGGAAGTCTTTCACTGCCTGGGTATAATTCTCAGACACTATGCTGACTTCTCCCCCACTTAATTAGGTTCACTGGCTCAGGTTCTCTTTCATGAGCCTGGTTCACATGTAGGTCACCAAACCTTCATCAACCTTGAACCCGAGCTCACTAACCATAGAACCCTGTAGAGACTGCTTATCTGCACTTAGTACAGTGGGAAAATCCTCTAGCACTGCTACACTTTCCCACACACTTATCACAGTGGGTTCCCTCAGCTGCGTGTCCTCAACATTTATCAGCATTTCTACATCATTTACATTTTTACCAGCAGGGGGAGCTCCTTCCCCAATCACAGCCTGCAAAGGATAAGGGTTGTCATCATCATCACACATTTCCCATAAATTCACATTGTCATTATGCATTTCAGATAACTTGGCATATTCACTTTGCACCTTACCGGCACCATTGTTTCCAATAGTCACGTCACTTAAAGGGATAGGTACAAGTTCTGTAGAAGTTTCGTCACTGGCTGCAGAAGTGTCTCCACTACCCCACAACTTCCAAAACAAGGGGAAATCATGGCCCCAAACGTCATCCTGCATGAGAGTATTTGCAACCCCAAGCTTATAAGTCCCAGTTCCCACTGGAGTCCTACATTCAGTGAGAGCCACCGGATTGTCCCGCACATAGTCCCCAGCTGGCCAAGCTGGCGTGTACCAAGCTCACCTGGTTTTCTGCGTCCAACAACGCTTGGACTGGACTGCCATTTATCACAACGTCCCACATTTTTTTTAGCAGTCTCTAGTCCTGGTGTCTCAACACCTACCGGCCCAGCAGGTAGCAACTGCTGCCGACTCACTGTCACTTTATCTGCTATACAATCAATAATAGGAACAATCTTACTCATTGTCATCATGGGTTCGTCAGTCCCAGGAGATAAGAGGATTCCCGAAACATCTCCACCAAGGTCATCATCCTCAGTAACCGCACTTGCTTCAGATTTTACAATATTGCTGCCTCTGACATGGGTTAGCATTGGATCCTTGAGATTCACTATCCTCCAGTTACCTCTTGTAACTGACGATTCAGGAAAAGCTGTGACTTTCTCAAGGTAGTGGTTGCTCCTAGCAACAGCATTACGGCACCTCCGCACATCCTCTCTAGGACTCTGTACACACTGGCAGGTAACATACGAACTCCTGAGAACCAAACCGTTCTCCAGCTTACTTGACTCCCGTTGGTTGCCCTTAGCAACGGCACACATCACCTTTTTCTCGGATTCTCCAGCCGCACGATATGACGCACTTTTTCCGTTCCATAGCTACCAAAACAAATGAAAGTCTTTGCCCAGCACAAATTCCACTTCCAGGGTCTCACATTTCATGAGCTCCCATTGCACAGAGCCATAGTCCGTTACAAAGGTCAGAGACACAGTGGTATCTGTATCTGAATTATACCTGGGGATCCCTCATGCTAGGGGAAAACCTTCCCTGGAATGGGGTGGATTGGAAAGGTCCCACTACCAAACCTATTTTCACAATCCAAATAAAATCCAGCCCATACAACAAATAAAGAAAAATAGCTCCAGATACTATGCTTACTGAAGCCAGCTCCATTCTGGATCTTACTTACCTCACCCAGTTGAGGAATCTGGGTGAGATATACCCCTCTTCCGGGACTTTACCATACCCTTCACTTCTCCACAGCTTCTAGAAATCAGTCTCTGTGAACGCAGTTCATCTTGCAATCCATAAATACAGGTTAAAGCTGCATAATGGAAAGAAGAAGCCAAATGTCAACTTCTCTGGGCCAAAACTCATTTATATTGGACTGAGGCAAAATGGAAAACCTCTATTAATTAGATGAATTAAAATTTGACATTTTTTGGGGGAAACCATACAGTTGTGTTCAAAATGATTCAACCCCCAATGCTGTAAAGGGTTTTAGGGAATTTAGTGTACAATTGTAATTGTGTTCAGAATAAAATCTTACAAGGACATTTTAAAGAACCAAATGCAACTAAAATGACATCAATTGTTTTTGTAATACAGTATTAAATGTTTTTTTTGTGATTTCTTCATTGACACAATTATTCAACCCCTTAAAGACGACCACTCTTAAGAACAGAGGTTCATTCAAGTGTTTTTGATCAGGTATTGAAAACACCTATTGGATGTCAAGGAGCAGCAATCAAGCATAATAAGCACCAATTAGGCAGATTTAAAAGGACTGTGATACTCAGCTCCTTCTAGACATTTACTGGTGTGTTTACAAACATGGTGAAGTCAAGAGAATCGTCCAGGAAGACAAGAGAAGAGGTGATTTCTCTTCACAGGAAGGGCAATGGCTATAAGAAGATTGCAAAGATGTTAAACATAACAAGAGGCACAATAGAAAGCATCATTCGCAAATTCAAGGCAAAGCGAACTGTTGAAACGCTACCTGGTCGTGGCAAAAAGAAGATGCTGACTTCTAATGCTGTGCGCTACCTGAAGCGCAAAGTGGAGAAAAGTCCCCGTGTGACTGCTGAGGAACTGAAAAAAGATTTGTCAGATGCGGGCACTGAAGTTTCAGCTCAGACAATAAGGCGCACACTGCGTAATGAAGGCCTCTATGCCAGAACTCCCTGCTGTCTCCAAAGAATAGGAAGAGTCGACTGCAATATGCCAAAAGTCATGTGGACAAACCACAAAAGTTTTGGGATAGTGTTCTGTGGACTGATGAAACAAAATTAGAACTGTTTGGGCCCATGGATCAACGCTATGTTTGGAGGAGGAAGAACAAGGCCTATGAAGAAAAGAACACCTTGCCTACTGTGAAGCATGGCGGGGGGTCAATCATGCTTTGGGGCTGTTTTGATTCTACAGGTACAGGGAAGCTTCAGTGTGTGCAAGGTACCATGAATTCTCTTCAGTACCAGGAGATATTGGATGAAAATGTGATGCAGTCCGTCACAAACCTGAGGCTTGGGAGACGTTGGACCTTTCAACAGGACAATGATCCCAAGCATACCTCCAAGTCCACTAGAGCATGGTTGCAGATTAAAGGCTGGAACATTTTGAAGTGGCCATCGCAGTCACCAGACTTAAATCCAATTGAGAACCTCTGGTGGGACTTAAAGAAAGCAGTTGCAGCGCGCAAGCCTAAGAATGTGACTGAACTGGAGGCTTTTGCCCATGAAGAATGGCCGAAGATACCCGTAGATCGCTGCAAGACACTTGTGTCAAGCTATGCTTCACGTTTAAAAGCTGTTATAACTGGAAAAGGATGTTGTACTAAGTACTAAGATTGAATGTCACTTGGGGTTGAATAAAACTGATAATGATGTGAGCACAGAAAAGACATTTGTGGTTATTTCATTATAAATGTTATGTTATATTTGTCTGACTTACAAGTGCCTCTTTGATTTAATTGTAAACAAGATGACTGAAATGATCAAAATCAATGTCAAACTGGCCAAAACACTCAATTTCAGTGGGGGTTGAATAATTTTGAACACAACTGTAGATGCTATATCCTGTGGACTCAAGAGGAGATGGACCATCCCGCTTGTTATCAGTGCACAGTTGAAAAGCTTGACCTGACTCAATGCATAGATGTTTCTGCCTAGCACAAATTTCAGCTTCATCTTGGAGGAGCTGCCTCAAATGTTTCTTCTTGCTTTTTTTTTGCTTGTTTTCTTCTTGCTTTCCTAATAGCTCTATTGTTGCATCATGGAGATCTAGAACTCTACGTCCAGTGCTAACATTGACATACACTGTAGGCGTACTGATTTCGGAGGTTTAGTGCTGAATTTTGATATTTTTCAAAAATCCCAGTATGGCTTTTATTGATTTTCTTTAAGTGAGCCAAGTTTACCAATCTACTGCTTCTCTCTAGTTACTGCAACAGATATAAATCATGCATGTTGTACCAAGGGAGATGCCTTAAAAAAGAAGGTGACTGGCACTAAGGGGCATCTGTGACTGCCATTATAAGTGCCTATGTTGCAGGAACTCATGGGGGCACATGTGGCTGGCACTCATGGGGCACTTGTACTTGGCAATATGGTGGGTATCTTTGGAACACTGTAGAACATCACTGGCACTAAAGGCCCATCAACAGATGTCCCTCTCATGGGCATCTATGGCCGGCACATTGAGGGGTATCTAAGAGGGGCACTAAGGATTGCATCTGTGGCAGGCACATAAAGGGGCATCTTTAAACTGCCATTTTATACAGACATTAAATAGAAGATTTTATGTATTTCAAAAATTAACCTGTGTATATGTATATATGGGCTAGGAAGAGGCACACAGATATTTATATATATTCATACACAGCTCCTCTCAGCTGTGTACAGACTTGCCGCCAATTTCATATATATGAGATATGTCAGTGATTTGAGCCCTGCTGGAAACAGCCTCATCAAATGAACACTGCGTTCCCATAGCCCCGCGGCCCTGCGGATGATGAATTAAATAATTTAACCCATAAACTCACATTTACCTCTGGGAGTCCCATAATAGCCTTCAAATATTGCTCTTATTTTTCTTCAGGAGATTACACTATTGTCTACACAGAAGAAAAGCGTTCATACTGCGCCTGTTTAAACACGCTGATGGCCCAAATATGAGAGAAAGTGTTGTGTGAACAAATAGACTTAGGGTGGTGATGACTGTGCCACAATTTACGTGTTAGCTGGGACCACCGGAGAATAGGCTGACATGTTTAGTGGATTAAAGGATAACACTCCACTGGGATTTGTAGGCTCTAATAACATTGACATGTTTAATTAAAGGTCAGCTCCATGTAGGAACACTCTAACCGGTCACAGTGACATAGTTAGTTGTGGAAAACTAGCTGAGAAATCTACACTGACTGAAGGCGGAGAACACCAAGTACAGTGCACCCGCTAAATCTGTCATGATGGGTCCAGGACAGAACAAAAGGAAGGCCTAGGCAATGATATTAAAGAAAAAGATCCAGGAAAAGATATTTATGACTTATCCTCAGGTGTCGCACCACCACAGATCTGATACTGATAACTAGGGTTGGCCGAAGCAAGCTTCAGATCATAGATCCAAAGTGTCTTCAGTCAAAACTTTGTTTAAATGCTGTACGGAACCAGTACTGAAGTAGACTTCAGAATCAAGTTTCAAAATGTTTTTCAAGTTTAAAAATCGATGGCCGAAGTTATTCAACGAAGTCTCGCGAGTCTTTCACCTCGCTGGAGCGAAGTTTTGACCGAAGCAACTTCGGATCTATGATCTAAAGCGAGTTTTGGTCAACCCTAGTTTTCAGTATCAGATCTGTGAGGGTGCGACACTCGGCACCCCCCACTGATTAGTTGTTGGAAGAGTCCTTGAGCATAGCAGCCTCCTTCCTAGGCCAGTGACATCACTACACATTGGTCACATGGCCTAGGCATGTCAATCAGGTTGAGGTTCAGTACCAAGCACTGCCACTATATGACGCTGTCCTTGGAAAGCTGCTGGAAGCCTGTATCGCATGGGGCTCCCTGAAACAGCTGATTGACCGGGACCTGGACCCATGCTGATGTGATACTGATGACCTTTCCCAGGATAATCCCTTTAAGGGCTCATGCACACGACCGTATGAATTTTGTGGTCCGCCAAACAGGGATCCGCAAAAAAAAAAAAAAACGGATGACATCTGCGTGACGTCCATGTTGCATCCGTTTCCATTGTAACAATGCAAGTCCCTGTCTGCAAAACAGACAAGAATAGGATATGTTCTATTTTTTTAAAATTAATGGTTAAACGTATACGGACCTGTAAAAAAATGGAACGGAAACAGAAGAAAAATATGTTTGTGTGCATGAGCCCTAAAGGGTTATTCTGACTGAAGACATATAGAATATGCCATAATGTCTGAAAATTAGCACAAACTGCTCCAGAGGCAGATACAACAGAGGCTCCAGGGAAAGAACCGTACGGGGTCCTGGATTTCCAGCTTGCGTAAATTAAACTAGTTGTGATGTGACGGTAGCTTTCCTGAGTAAGGGCTCATTCACATGACCGTGGTTTTGGTCCGCATCCGAGCGGCTCGGGAGCTGACCCATTCACTTCAATGGGGCCTCAAAAGACACGGGCAACACTCCATGTGCTGTCCGCATCCGTTGCTCCGTTCCGTGGCCCTGCAAAAGTTATGAGTCATGTCCTATTCTTGTCCATTTTGCGGACAATAATAGTAATTTCTATAAAGGGCCGTCCATTCCGCAAATTGAAAAAGGCACACGGGTGGCATCCGTGATTTGCGAACCGCAAAATGGCAGCTTTTCTGACAGAGAGTTTTATTAACAGCTGCTGACCTGACTGAACAATCATATGACATTACAACAGGTTACTTGACTAAACCCAGTTGTGACATCACAGTAGCTTACCCAATGGAAACAAAATTCTGATGTCACATTAGCTTGTCTGAAAACCAGTGTGAGGTCACAGAAGCTTACCTGACAAAAATAACATAGTGATGTCACAGTAAATCACCTGACAGAAATAACATAGTGATGTCATGGTAGATCACCTGACAGAAATAGTATAGTGATGTCACAGCAGATCACCTGACAGAAATACAGTAGTGATGTCACAGTAGCTCACTTGACAGAAATAACAGTGATGTCACAGTAGATAACCTGACAAAGATAATATAGTGATGTCACAGTAGATCACCTGACAGAAAAAACATAGTGATGTCACAGTAAATCACCTGACAGAAATAACAGTGATGTCATGGTAGATCTCCTGACAGAAATAGTATAGTGATGGCACAGTAGATCACCTGATATAAATACAGTAGTGATGTCACAGTAGATAACCTGACTGACATAATATAGTGATGTCATGGTAGATCACCTGACAGAAATAGTATAGTGATGTCACAGTAAATCATCTGACAGAAATAGTATAGTGATGGTACAGTAGATCACCTGACAGAAATACAGTAGTGATATCACAGTAGATAACCTGACAGAGATAACAGTGATGTCATGGTAGATCACCTGACAGAAATAGTAGTAATGTCACAGTAGCTCACTTGACAGAAATAACAGTGATGTCATGGTAGATCACCTGACAGAAATAGTAGTAATGTCACAGTAGATCACCTGACAGAAATACACTAGTGATATCACAGTAGATAACCTGACAGAGATAATATAGTGATGTCACAGTAGATCACCTGACAGAAATACACTAGTGATATCACAGTAGATAACCTGACAGAGATAATATAGTGATGTCGCAGTAAATCACCTGACAGAAATAACATAGTGATGTCATGGTAGATCACCTGACAGAAATAACATAGTGATGTCACAGTAAATCACCTGACAGAAATAACATAGTGATGTCATGGTAGATCACCTGACAGAAATAGTATAGTGATGTCACAGTAGAATAGATCATCTGACAGAAATAATATAGTGAGTGATTTCACAAAAGATCACCTGACAGAAATACACTAGTGATGTCACAATAGATCACCTGACAGAAATAACATAGTGATGTCACAGTAGATCACCTGACAGAAATAACATAGTGATGTCACAGTAAATCATTTGACAGAAATAACAGTGATGTCACAGTAGATCACCTGACAGAAATTATATAGTGAGTGATATCACAGTAGATCACCTGACAGAAATACACTAGTGATGTCACAGTAGATTCCCTGACAGAAATAATATAGTGCTGTCACATTAGATCACCTGACAGAAACACACTAGTGATGTCACAGTAAATCACCTGACAGAAACACCATTGTAATCTCACACTAGATCACCTGATAGAAACACCTTTGAAGAAACGTGTATCAAATGGTGATATAGCCAGATATAAGATGTGACTAATATTGTTACAGACAGGCACAAGCAGAGAAAACAGTCCATTAAACTATTAAAATACCTAGGGGCTGCTGAAAGGTAATGGTCACCCGCTCCACCACTATCAAAGGGACTCTGTCATCGTTTTTTTGTTGCCCTAACTTTTAAAACCTAACAGCTCCCCCGCATGCTGACGATTCCTCATATTCATGGACCCCGGTGCCCCCACCCCCATGAGCTCATGAATATCAGGACACATGGACATGCACTGAAGCGGTTTGGTACAGGACTCCAGCAATGAAAGAAAATGACCCAGTATTTTGCTATGGGGATCTGTCAGTAGTTTACTCTTAGAGAGGACACCATAAAACTGGTGACTGGTCAACACAAACAATTTATATATAATAATTTGCTCCAAAGTCCCTCTCCTGTGCCTCCTCTGGTACAAGCGGAACTGTACTTTGTTGCATTGGGAGCCTCTCCATCAAGAATACAAGCTGTGGTGTGTCTCTGAAGTGCAGAGGAAGAGGCTGGTGGCAGCGTAGTAGCGTATCCAGCCACTAGGTGGCGCTGACGTGCCACATGTAGCGATGTTGCACTGCTCTGTGGAAGAAAGAGAGCAGTGAAAGATGAAGTGAGGAGAGGTGACACAGCTAGCATATCTCCCACTAAGATAATGGCAGTAGGCTAGGGTCCTCATAGAAGCGATGTTCAGGCACAAGCCGCATGGCATCCTGGCATCCCCTGAAAATGTGCCGCATGCTTACTGGGAGCTGTGCACAATCCCTGGCTGCAGGGATGTTGCGTTACAAGCGTCTTTGGGCCCCCTCAGGCTCCTGGGCCGGTAGCGACTGCTACCTCTGCACCCCCTATAGCTACGCCCATGCCTGGCTGAGTGTGCGCCAAAGAAGAATAGGTCACACACCAGGCCTGGGACAAGTATGTGGCTAGGGATGTGGAGCAGCAGACAATGTGGTTGCAGGCACTCCAAGATAACTATTTGCATAAGTGATGATGGCCCATGACCAGGGGCGGACTGGGAACTTAAAGTGGCCCTGGAAAAAATACTAAAAGTGGCCCCATTTTGTAGTCGGGTCCAAATTGATGAAAGGCAGAGCCAGCAATACCATATTGTGGCACATTATACCACCCCAACAGAGCCAAATATCACAGTCCATCACAAAATACTGCCAGCAGCACAAAATACATCCCCAAAACTTCCACTGGCCGGCCGTGAGGAGGGCCCAGGCGGCCCCCTGGGCATTAGCCCACCGGGAAATTTCCCTGTAAGGTCTATGGCCAATCCGCCCCTGCCCGTGACGTGGCAGAAGGAATCTCCCTCCCTGCAGGTATGCCACCCTGCAGATAAGATGGCTGCAACGCAGAAGGATGATGTCCTGCAGATCAGAGGGCTGTGACGGCTGCAGATGCTTCAATGTGAACAGCTTAACCCCTTAAGGACTGGGCTCATTTTCACCTTAGGACCAGGCCATTTTTTGG
>JAKVIS010001055.1:0-41789 GCA_033119425.1 Bufotes viridis
ATAATGAAAAGTGCTCATAAACTAGGCTTTGTCCTTGCTGACGTCTCTTGTTGCAATCCAATCCCTTGTCAACATTTCTTATTCATTGAAATGACAGCTGTGTTTAACTGCAAATCAAAATGGCTGCCCCCAGAAAATAAATATGGCAGCCTCCATAAAAATTTCAGTACACGGAACACTGAGCGTGTCACAATGGAACCCTTCAGCATACATGGATGATGACATCACAATGGACCCTTGCTGTTTTCCTCCCTGGAAGCAGCCATGATGCTTCATTCTTTCAGTCAGGTGTGGATCCATGCACCTCAACAGGCAAGGGCACCAATCAACAGGTAAGGGCACGTTTTTGTGTGTCAAACGAAGGTGTCAGATTATGGAAGATTTGTTTGAGGGAACAAGTGGCGCTTCTGTGCAGATTAAAATACTGTCCAGCGTCTATTAGCAAGCCCAGGACACAAAAGCCTTCTTAACTGTTCCTGATGGTATGGATAAATGAACTCTCAGAGTAACCCTCGTTACTCGCTTTCTCAACACAGGAATAGAAAGCGGCCACCGACAGAGCTAAGCCTTTTCTGTTTCTTGCTTTTTGGCCGCTGAAATGCAGGTGCAGTTCAGCTTAGCTTCTGCAACTCACCACCTCTCATGAGATACCATACCTTTGATGCATTTTTGGAGTTGTCAGAATGAGAATGCACATGCCTGTCCAATCAAAGTTCTGTGCTAGCACTAAATGAACTTAGCAACTCTGCAACTGCCCTACCTGCTCCAGGAATTCAAAAGCAGGTTCCAACCAAGTGTTTTATTGCAGCTATAATGAAAAGTGCTAATAAACTAGGCTTTGTCCTTGCTGACGTCTGTTGTTGCAATCCAATCCCTTGTCAACATTTCTTATTCATTGAAATGACAGCTGTGTTTAACTGCAAATCAAAATGGCTGCCCCCAGAAAATAAATATGGCAGCCTCCATAAAAATTTCAGTACACGGAACACTGAGCGTGTCACAATGGAACCCTTCAGCATACATGGATGATGACATCACAATTGGCCCTTGCTGTTTTCCTCCCTGGCAGCAGCCATGATGCTTCATTCTTCAGTCAGGTGTGGATCCATGCACCTCAACAGGCAAGGGCACCAATCAACAGTAAAGGGCACGTTTTTGTGTGTCAAACGAAGGTGTCAGACTATGGAAGATTTGTTTGAGGGAACAAGTGGCGCTTCTGTGCAGATTGAATACTGTCCAGCGTCTATTAGCAAGCCCAGGACACAAAAGCCTTCTTAACTGTTCCTGATGGTATGATAAAATGAACTCTTAGAGTAACCCTTGTTACTCGCTTTCTCAACACAGGAATAGAAAGCAGCCACCGACAGAGCTAAGCCTTTTCTGTTTCTTGCTTTTTGGCCGCTGAAATGCAGGTGCAGTTCAGCTTAGCTTCTGCAACTCACCACCTCTCATGAGATACCATACCTTTTATGCATTTTTGGAGTTGTCAGAATGAGAATGCACATGCCTGTCCAATCAAAGTTCTGTGCTAGCACTAAATGAACTTAGCAACTCTGCAACTGCCCTACCTGCTCCAGGAATTCAAAAGCAGGTTCCAACCAAGTATTTTATTGCAGCTATAATGAAAAGTGCTCATAAACTAGGCTTTGTCCTTGCTGACGTCTGTTGTTGCAATCCAATCCCTTGTCAACATTTCTTATTCATTGAAATGACAGCTGTGTTTAACTGCAAATCAAAATGGCTGCCCCCAGAAAATAAATATGGCAGCCTCCATAAAAATTTCAGTACACGGAACACTGAGCGTGTCACAATGGAACCCTTCAGCATACATGGATGATGACATCACAATGGACCCTTGCTGTTTTCCTCCCTGGCAGCAGCCATGATGCTTCATTCTTCAGTCAGGTGTGGATCCATGCACCTCAACAGGCAAGGGCACCAATCAACAGGTAAGGGCACGTTTTTGTGTGTCAAACGAAGGTGTCAGACTATGGAAGATTTGTTTGAGGGAACAAGTGGCGCTTCTGTGCAGATTGGAATACTGTCCAGCGTCTATTAGCAAGCCCAGGACACAAAAGCCTTCTTAACTGTTCCTGATGGTATGATAAAATGAACTCTTAGAGTAACCCTTGTTACTCGCTTTCTCAACACAGGAATAGAAAGCAGCCACCGACAGAGCTAAGCCTTTTCTGTTTCTTGCTTTTTGGCCGCTGAAATGCAGGTGCAGTTCAGCTTAGCTTCTGCAACTCACCACCTCTCATGAGATACCATACCTTTTATGCATTTTTGGAGTTGGCAGAATGAGAATGCACATGCCTGTCCAATCAAAGTTCTGTGCTAGCACTAAATGAACTTAGCAACTCTGCAACTGCCCTACCTGCTCCAGGAATTCAAAAGCAGGTTCCAACCAAGTATTTTATTGCAGCTATAATGAAAAGTGCTCATAAACTAGGCTTTGTCCTTGCTGATGTCTGTGGTTGCAATCCAATCCCTTGTCAACATTTCTTATTCATTGAAATGACAGCTGTGTTTAACTGCAAATCAAAATGGCTGCCCCCAGAAAATAAATATGGCAGCCTCCATAAAAATTTCAGTACAAGGAACACTGAGCGTGTCACAATGGAACCCTTCAGCATACATGGATGATGACATCACAATGGACCCTTGCTGTTTTCCTCCCTGGCAGCAGCCATGATGCTTTATTCTTCAGTCAGGTGTGGATCCATGCACCTCAACAGGCAAGGGCACCAATCAACAGGTAAGGGCACATTTTTGTGTGTCAAACGAAGGTGTCAGATTATGGAAGATTTGTTTGAGGGAACAAGTGGCGCTTCTGTGCAGATTAAAATACTGTCCAGCGTCTATTAGCAAGCCCAGGACACAAAAGCCTTCTTAACTGTTCCTGATGGTATGGAAAAATTAACTCTTAGAGTAACCCTTGTTACTCGCTTCTCAACACAGGAATAGAAAGCGGCCACCGACAGAGCTAAGCCTTTTCTGTTTCTTGCTTTTTGGCCGCTGAAATGCAGGTGCAGTTCAGCTTAGCTTCTGCAACTCACCACCTCTCATGAGATACCATACCTTTTATGCATTTTTGGAGTTGGCAGAATGAGAATGCACATGCCTGTCCAATCAAAGTTCTGTGCTAGCACTAAATAAATTTAGCACCTCTGCAACTGCCCTACCTGCTCCAGGAATTCAAAAGCAGGTTCCAACCAAGTATTTAATTGCAGCTATAATGAAAAGTGCTCATAAACTAGGCTTTGTCCTTGCTGACGTCTGTTGTTGCAATCCAATCCCTTGTCAACATTTCTTATTCATTGAAATGACAGCTGTGTTTAACTGCAAATCAAAATGGCTGCCCCCAGAAAATAAATATGGCAGCCTCCATAAAAATTTCAGTACACGGAACACTGAGCGTGTCACAATGGAACCCTTCAGCATACATGGATGATGACATCACAATGGACCCTTGCTGTTTTCCTCCCTGGAAGCAGCCATGATGCTTCATTCTTCAGTCAGGTGTGGATCCATGCACCTCAACAGGCAAGGGCACCAATCAACAGGTAAGGGCACGTTTTTGTGTGTCAAACGAAGGTGTCAGATTATGGAAGATTTGTTTGAGGGAACAAGTGGCGCTTCTGTGCAGATTAAAATACTGTCCAGCGTCTATTAGCAAGCCCAGGACACAAAAAGCCTTCTTAACTGTTCCTGATGGTATGGATAAATGAACTCTCAGAGTAACCCTCGTTACTCGCTTTCTCAACACAGGAATAGAAAGCGGCCACCGACAGAGCTAAGCCTTTTCTGTTTCTTGCTTTTTGGCCGCTGAAATGCAGGTGCAGTTCAGCTTAGCTTCTGCAACTCACCACCTCTCATGAGATACCATACCTTTGATGCATTTTTGGAGTTGTCAGAATGAGAATGCACATGCCTGTCCAATCAAAGTTCTGTGCTAGCACTAAATGAACTTAGCAACTCTGCAACTGCCCTACCTGCTCCAGGAATTCAAAAGCAGGTTCCAACCAAGTATTTTATTGCAGCTATAATGAAAAGTGCTCATAAACTAGGCTTTGTCCTTGCTGACGTCTGTTGTTGCAATCCAATCCCTTGTCAACATTTCTTATTCATTGAAATGACAGCTGTGTTTAACTGCAAATCAAAATGGCTGCCCCCAGAAAATAAATATGGCAGCCTCCATAAAAATTTCAGTACACGGAACACTGAGCGTGTCACAATGGAACCCTTCAGCATACATGGATGATGACATCACAATGGACCCTTGCTGTTTTCCTCCCTGGCAGCAGCCATGATGCTTCATTCTTCAGTCAGGTGTGGATCCATGCACCTCAACAGGCAAGGGCACCAATCAACAGGTAAGGGCACGTTTTTGTGTGTCAAACGAAGGTGTCAGACTATGGAAGATTTGTTTGAGGGAACAAGTGGCGCTTCTGTGCAGATTGGAATACTGTCCAGCGTCTATTAGCAAGCCCAGGACACAAAAGCCTTCTTAACTGTTCCTGATGGTATGATAAAATGAACTCTTAGAGTAACCCTTGTTACTCGCTTCTCAACACAGGAATAGAAAGCGGCCACCGACAGAGCTAAGCCTTTTCTGTTTCTTGCTTTTTGGCCAGCTGAAATGCAGGTGCAGTTCAGCTTAGCTTCTGCAACTCACCACCTCTCATGAGATACCATACCTTTGATGCATTTTTGGAGTTGTCAGAATGAGAATGCACATGCCTGTCCAATCAAAGTTCTGTGCTAGCACTAAATGAACTTAGCAACTCTGCAACTGCCCTACCTGCTCCAGGAATTCAAAAGCAGGTTCCAACCAAGTATTTTATTGCAGCTATAATGAAAAGTGCTCATAAACTAGGCTTTGTCCTTGCTGACGTCTGTTGTTGCAATCCAATCCCTTGTCAACATTTCTTATTCATTGAAATGACAGCTGTGTTTAACTGCAAATCAAAATGGCTGCCCCAGAAAATAAATATGGCAGCCTCCATAAAAATTTCAGTACACGGAACACTGAGCGTGTCACAATGGAACCCTTCAGCATACATGGATGATGACATCACAATGGACCCTTGCTGTTTTCCTCCCTGGCAGCAGCCATGATGCTTCATTCTTCAGTCAGGTGTGGATCCATGCACCTCAACAGGCAAGGGCACCAATCAACAGGTAAGGGCACGTTTTTGTGTGTCAAACGAAGGTGTCAGACTATGGAAGATTTGTTTGAGGGAACAAGTGGCGCTTCTGTGCAGATTGGAATACTGTCCAGCGTCTATTAGCAAGCCCAGGACACAAAAGCCTTCTTAACTGTTCCTGATGGTATGATAAAATGAACTCTTAGAGTAACCCTTGTTACTCGCTTTCTCAACACAGGAATAGAAAGCAGCCACCGACAGAGCTAAGCCTTTTCTGTTTCTTGCTTTTTGGCCGCTGAAATGCAGGTGCAGTTCAGCTTAGCTTCTGCAACTCACCACCTCTCATGAGATACCATACCTTTGATGCATTTTTGGAGTTGGCAGAATGAGAATGCACAAGCCTGTCCAATCAAAGTTCTGTGCTAGCACTAAATGAACTTAGCAACTCTGCAACTGCCCTACCTGCTCCAGGAATTCAAAAGCAGGTTCCAACCAAGTATTTTATTGCAGCTATAATGAAAAGTGCTCATAAACTAGGCTTTGTCCTTGCTGACGACTGTGGTTGCAATCCAATCCCTTGTCAACATTTCTTATTCATTGAAATGACAGCTGTGTTTAACTGCAAATCAAAATGGCTGCCCCCAGAAAATAAATATGGCAGCCTCCATAAAAATTTCAGTACAAGGAACACTGAGCGTGTCACAATGGAACCCTTCAGCATACATGGATGATGACATCACAATGGACCCTTGCTGTTTTCCTCCCTGGCAGCAGCCATGATGCTTTATTCTTCAGTCAGGTGTGGATCCATGCACCTCAACAGGCAAGGGCACCAATCAACAGGTAAGGGCACATTTTTGTGTGTCAAACGAAGGTGTCAGATTATGGAAGATTTGTTTGAGGGAACAAGTGGCGCTTCTGTGCAGATTAAAATACTGTCCAGAGTCTATTAGCAAGCCAAGGACACAAAAGCCTTCTTAACTGTTCCTGGTGGTATGGAAAATGAAATCTTAGAGTAACCCTTGTTACTCGCTTCTCAACACAGGAATAGAAAGCGGCCACCGACAGAGCTAAACCTTTTCTGTTTCTTGCTTTTTGGCCGCTGAAATGCAGGTGCAGTTCAGCTTAGCTTCTGCAACTCACCACCTCTCATGAGATACCATACCTTTGATGCATTTTTGGAGTTGGCAGAATGAGAATGCACATGCCTGTCCAATCAAAGTTCTGTGCTAGCACTAAATAAATTTAGCAACTCTGCAACTGCCCTACCTGCTCCAGGAATTCAAAAGCAGGTTCCAACCAAGTATTTTATTGCAGCTATAATGAAAAGTGCTCATAAACTAGGCTTTGTCCTTGCTGACGTCTCTTGTTGCAATCCAATCCCTTGTCAACATTTCTTATTCATTGAAATGACAGCTGTGTTTAACTGCAAATCAAAATGGCTGCCCCCAGAAAATAAATATGGCAGCCTCCATAAAAATTTCAGTACACGGAACACTGAGCGTGTCACAATGGAACCCTTCAGCATACATGGATGATGACATCACAATGGACCCTTGCTGTTTTCCTCCCTGGCAGCAGCCATGATGCTTCATTCTTCAGTCAGGTGTGGATCCATGCACCTCAACAGGCAAGGGCACCAATCAACAGGTAAGGGCACGTTTTTGTGTGTCAAACGAAGGTGTCAGACTATGGAAGATTTGTTTGAGGGAACAAGTGGCGCTTCTGTGCAGATTGGAATACTGTCCAGCGTCTATTAGCAAGCCCAGGACACAAAAGCCTTCTTAACTGTTCCTGATGGTATGATAAAATGAACTCTTAGAGTAACCCTTGTTACTCGCTTTCTCAACACAGGAATAGAAAGCAGCCACCGACAGAGCTAAGCCTTTTCTGTTTCTTGCTTTTTGGCCGCTGAAATGCAGGTGCTTCTGCAACTCACCACCTCTCATGAGATACCATACCTTTGATGCATTTTTGGAGTTGGCAGAATGAGAATGCACATGCCTGTCCAATCAAAGTTCTGTGCTAGCACTAAATGAACTTAGCAACTCTGCAACTGCCCTACCTGCTCCAGGAATTCAAAAGCAGGTTCCAACCAAGTATTTTATTGCAGCTATAATGAAAAGTGCTCATAAACTAGGCTTTGTCCTTGCTGATGTCTGTGGTTGCAATCCAATCCCTTGTCAACATTTCTTATTCATTGAAATGACAGCTGTGTTTAACTGCAAATCAAAAAGGCTGCCCCAAGAAAATAAATATGGCAGCCTCCATAAAAATTTCAGTACAAGAAACACTGAGCGTGTCACAATGGAACCCTTCAGCATACATGGATGATGACATCACAATGGACCCTTGCTGTTTTCCTCCCTGGCAGCAGCATTGATGCTTTATTCTTCAGTCAGGTGTGGATCCATGCACCTCAACAGGCAAGGGCACCAATCAACAGGTAAGGGCACGTTTTTGTGTGTCAAACGAAGGTGTCAGATTATGGAAGATTTGTTTGAGGGAACAAGTGGCGCTTCTGTGCAGATTAAAATACTGTCCAGCGTCTATTAGCAAGCCCAGGACACAAAAGCCTTCTTAACTGTTCCTGATGGTATGGAAAATGAACTCTTAGAGTAACCCTTGTTACTCGCTTTCTCAACACAGGAATAGAAAGCGGCCACCGACAGAGCTAAGCCTTTTCTGTTTCTTGCTTTTGGCCGCTGAAATGCAGGTGCAGTTCAGCTTAGCTTCTGCAACTCACCACCTCTCATGAGATACCATACCTTTGATGCATTTTTGGAGTTGTCAGAATGAGAATGCACATGCCTGTCCAATCAAAGTTCTGTGCTAGCACTAAATGAACTTAGCAACTCTGCAACTGCCCTACCTGCTCCAGGAATTCAAAAGCAGGTTCCAACCAAGTATTTTATTGCAGCTATAATGAAAAGTGCTCATAAACTAGGCTTTGTCCTTGCTGACGTCTCTTGTTGCAATCCAATCCCTTGTCAACATTTCTTATTCATTGAAATGACAGCTGTGTTTAACTGCAAATCAAAATGGCTGCCCCCAGAAAATAAATATGGCAGCCTCCATAAAAATTTCAGTACACGGAACACTGAGCGTGTCACAATGGAACCCTTCAGCATACATGGATGATGACATCACAATGGACCCTTGCTGTTTTCCTCCCTGGCAGCAGCCATGATGCTTCATTCTTCAGTCAGGTGTGGATCCATGCACCTCAACAGGCAAGGGCACCAATCAACAGGTAAGGGCACGTTTTTGTGTGTCAAACGAAGGTGTCAGACTATGGAAGATTTGTTTGAGGGAACAAGTGGCGCTTCTGTGCAGATTGGAATACTGTCCAGCGTCTATTAGCAAGCCCAGGACACAAAAGCCTTCTTAACTGTTCCTGATGGTATGATAAAATGAACTCTTAGAGTAACCCTTGTTACTCGCTTTCTCAACACAGGAATAGAAAGCAGCCACCGACAGAGCTAAGCCTTTTCTGTTTCTTGCTTTTTGGCCGCTGAAATGCAGGTGCAGTTCAGCTTAGCTTCTGCAACTCACCACCTCTCATGAGATACCATACCTTTGATGCATTTTTGGAGTTGGCAGAATGAGAATGCACAAGCCTGTCCAATCAAAGTTCTGTGCTAGCACTAAATGAACTTAGCAACTCTGCAATTGCCCTACCTGCTCCAGGAATTCAAAAGCAGGTTCCAACCAAGTATTTTATTGCAGCTATAATGAAAAGTGCTCATAAACTAGGCTTTGTCCTTGCTGACGACTGTGGTTGCAATCCAATCCCTTTGTCAACATTTCTTATTCATTGAAATGACAGCTGTGTTTAACTGCAAATCAAAATGGCTGCCCCCAGAAAATAAATATGGCAGCCTCCATAAAAATTTCAGTACAAGGAACACTGAGCGTGTCACAATGGAACCCTTCAGCATACATGGATGATGACATCACAATGGACCCTTGCTGTTTTCCTCCCTGGCAGCAGCCATGATGCTTTATTCTTCAGTCAGGTGTGGATCCATGCACCTCAACAGGCAAGGGCACCAATCAACAGGTAAGGGCACATTTTTGTGTGTCAAACGAAGGTGTCAGATTATGGAAGATTTGTTTGAGGGAACAAGTGGCGCTTCTGTGCAGATTAAAATACTGTCCAGAGTCTATTAGCAAGCCAAGGACACAAAAGCCTTCTTAACTGTTCCTGGTGGTATGGAAAAATGAAATCTTAGAGTAACCCTTGTTACTCGCTTTCTCAACACAGGAATAGAAAGCGGCCACCGACAGAGCTAAACCTTTTCTGTTTCTTGCTTTTTGGCCGCTGAAATGCAGGTGCAGTTCAGCTTAGCTTCTGCAACTCACCACCTCTCATGAGATACCATACCTTTGATGCATTTTTGGAGTTGGCAGAATGAGAATGCACATGCCTGTCCAATCAAAGTTCTGTGCTAGCACTAAATAAATTTAGCAACTCTGCAACTCTGCAACTGCCCTACCTGCTCCAGGAATTCAAAAGCAGGTTCCAACCAAGTATTTTATTGCAGCTATAATGAAAAGTGCTCATAAACTAGGCTTTGTCCTTGCTGACGTCTCTTGTTGCAATCCAATCCCTTGTCAACATTTCTTATTCATTGAAATGACAGCTGTGTTTAACTGCAAATCAAAATGGCTGCCCCCAGAAAATAAATATGGCAGCCTCCATAAAAATTTCAGTACACGGAACACTGAGCGTGTCACAATGGAACCCTTCAGCATACATGGATGATGACATCACAATGGACCCTTGCTGTTTTCCTCCCTGGCAGCAGCCATGATGCTTCATTCTTCAGTCAGGTGTGGATCCATGCACCTCAACAGGCAAGGGCACCAATCAACAGGTAAGGGCACGTTTTTGTGTGTCAAACGAAGGTGTCAGACTATGGAAGATTTGTTTGAGGGAACAAGTGGCGCTTCTGTGCAGATTGGAATACTGTCCAGCGTCTATTAGCAAGCCCAGGACACAAAAGCCTTCTTAACTGTTCCTGATGGTATGATAAAATGAACTCTTAGAGTAACCCTTGTTACTCGCTTTCTCAACACAGGAATAGAAAGCAGCCACCGACAGAGCTAAGCCTTTTCTGTTTCTTGCTTTTTGGCCGCTGAAATGCAGGTGCTTCTGCAACTCACCACCTCTCATGAGATACCATACCTTTGATGCATTTTTGGAGTTGGCAGAATGAGAATGCACATGCCTGTCCAATCAAAGTTCTGTGCTAGCACTAAATGAACTTAGCAACTCTGCAACTGCCCTACCTGCTCCAGGAATTCAAAAGCAGGTTCCAACCAAGTATTTTATTGCAGCTATAATGAAAAGTGCTCATAAACTAGGCTTTGTCCTTGCTGATGTCTGTGGTTGCAATCCAATCCCTTGTCAACATTTCTTATTCATTGAAATGACAGCTGTGTTTAACTGCAAATCAAAAAGGCTGCCCCAAGAAAATAAATATGGCAGCCTCCATAAAAATTTCAGTACAAGAAACACTGAGCGTGTCACAATGGAACCCTTCAGCATACATGGATGATGACATCACAATGGACCCTTGCTGTTTTCCTCCCTGGCAGCAGCATTGATGCTTTATTCTTCAGTCAGGTGTGGATCCATGCACCTCAACAGGCAAGGGCACCAATCAACAGGTAAGGGCACGTTTTTGTGTGTCAAACGAAGGTGTCAGATTATGGAAGATTTGTTTGAGGGAACAAGTGGCGCTTCTGTGCAGATTAAAATACTGTCCAGCGTCTATTAGCAAGCCCAGGACACAAAAGCCTTCTTAACTGTTCCTGATGGTATGGAAAATGAACTCTTAGAGTAACCCTTGTTACTCGCTTTCTCAACACAGGAATAGAAAGCGGCCACCGACAGAGCTAAGCCTTTTCTGTTTCTTGCTTTTGGCCGCTGAAATGCAGGTGCAGTTCAGCTTAGCTTCTGCAACTCACCACCTCTCATGAGATACCATACCTTTGATGCATTTTTGGAGTTGTCAGAATGAGAATGCACATGCCTGTCCAATCAAAGTTCTGTGCTAGCACTAAATGAACTTAGCAACTCTGCAACTGCCCTACCTGCTCCAGGAATTCAAAAGCAGGTTCCAACCAAGTATTTTATTGCAGCTATAATGAAAAGTGCTCATAAACTAGGCTTTGTCCTTGCTGACGTCTGTGGTTGCAATCCAATCCCTTGTCAACATTTCTTATTCATTGAAATGACAGCTGTGTTTAACTGCAAATCAAAATGGCTGCCCCCAGAAAATAAATATGGCAGCCTCCATAAAAATTTCAGTACAAGGAACACTGAGCGTGTCACAATGGAACCCTTCAGCATACATGGATGATGACATCACAATGGACCCTTGCTGTTTTCCTCCCTGGCAGCAGCCATGATGCTTCATTCTTCAGTCAGGTGTGGATCCATGCACCTCAACAGGCAAGGGCACCAATCAACAGGTAAGGGCACGTTTTTGTGTGTCAAACGAAGGTGTCAGATTATGGAAGATTTGTTTGAGGGAACAAGTGGCGCTTCTGTGCAGATTAAAATACTGTCCAGCGTCTATTAGCAAGCCCAGGACACAAAAGCCTTCTTAACTGTTCCTGATGGTATGGAAAAATGAACTCTTAGAGTAACCCTCGTTACTCGCTTTCTCAACACAGGAATAGAAAGCGGCCACCGACAGAGCTAAGCCTTTTCTGTTTCTTGCTTTTGGCCGCTGAAATGCAGGTGCAGTTCAGCTTAGCTTCTGCAACTCACCACCTCTCATGAGATACCATACCTTTGATGCATTTTTGGAGTTGTCAGAATGAGAATGCACATGCCTGTCCAATCAAAGTTCTGTGCTAGCACTAAATGAACTTAGCAACTCTGCAACTGCCCTACCTGCTCCAGGAATTCAAAAGCAGGTTCCAACCAAGTATTTTATTGCAGCTATAATGAAAAGTGCTCATAAACTAGGCTTTGTCCTTGCTGACGTCTGTGGTTGCAATCCAATCCCTTGTCAACATTTCTTATTCATTGAAATGACAGCTGTGTTTAACTGCAAATCAAAATGGCTGCCCCCAGAAAATAAATATGGCAGCCTCCATAAAAATTTCAGTACACGGAACACTGAGCGTGTCACAATGGAACCCTTCAGCATACATGGATGATGACATCACAATGGACCCTTGCTGTTTTCCTCCCTGGCAGCAGCCATGATGCTTCATTCTTCAGTCAGGTGTGGATCCATGCACCTCAACAGGCAAGGGCACCAATCAACAGGTAAGGGCACGTTTTTGTGTGTCAAACGAAGGTGTCAGACTATGGAAGATTTGTTTGAGGGAACAAGTGGCGCTTCTGTGCAGATTGAAATACTGTCCAGCGTCTATTAGCAAGCCCAGGACACAAAAGCCTTCTTAACTGTTCCTGATGGTATGGAAAAATGAACTCTTAGAGTAACCCTTGTTACTCGCTTTCTCAACACAGGAATAGAAAGCAGCCACCGACAGAGCTAAGCCTTTTCTGTTTCTTGCTTTTTGGCCGCTGAAATGCAGGTGCAGTTCAGCTTAGCTTCTGCAACTCACCACCTCTCATGAGATACCATACCTTTGATGCATTTTTGGAGTTGGCAGAATGAGAATGCACATGCCTGTCCAATCAAAGTTCTGTGCTAGCACTAAATGAACTTAGCAACTCTGCAACTGCCCTACCTGCTCCAGGAATTCAAAAGCAGGTTCCAACCAAGTATTTTATTGCAGCTATAATGAAAAGTGCTCATAAACTAGGCTTTGTCCTTGCTGACGTCTGTTGTTGCAATCCAATCCCTTGTCAACATTTCTTATTCATTGAAATGACAGCTGTGTTTAACTGCAAATCAAAATGGCTGCCCCCAGAAAATAAATATGGCAGCCTCCATAAAAATTTCAGTACACGGAACACTGAGCGTGTCACAATGGAACCCTTCAGCATACATGGATGATGACATCACAATGGACCCTTGCTGTTTTCCTCCCTGGCAGCAGCCATGATGCTTCATTCTTCAGTCAGGTGTGGATCCATGCACCTCAACAGGCAAGGGCACCAATCAACAGGTAAGGGCACGTTTTTGTGTGTCAAACGAAGGTGTCAGATTATGGAAGATTTGTTTGAGGGAACAAGTGGCGCTTCTGTGCAGATTAAAATACTGTCCAGCGTCTATTAGCAAGCCCAGGACACAAAAGCCTTCTTAACTGTTCCTGATGGTATGGAAAAATGAACTCTTAGAGTAACCCTTGTTACTCGCTTTCTCAACACAGGAATAGAAAGCGGCCACCGACAGAGCTAAGCCTTTTCTGTTTCTTGCTTTTTGGCCGCTGAAATGCAGGTGCAGTTCAGCTTAGCTTCTGCAACTCACCACCTCTCATGAGATACCATACCTTTGATGCATTTTTGGAGTTGTCAGAATGAGAATGCACATGCCTGTCCAATCAAAGTTCTGTGCTAGCACTAAATGAACTTAGCAACTCTGCAACTGCCCTACCTGCTCCAGGAATTCAAAAGCAGGTTCCAACCAAGTATTTTATTGCAGCTATAATGAAAAGTGCTCATAAACTAGGCTTTGTCCTTGCTGACGTCTGTTGTTGCAATCCAATCCCTTGTCAACATTTCTTATTCATTGAAATGACAGCTGTGTTTAACTGCAAATCAAAATGGCTGCCCCCAGAAAATAAATATGGCAGCCTCCATAAAAATTTCAGTACACGGAACACTGAGCGTGTCACAATGGAACCCTTCAGCATACATGGATGATGACATCACAATGGACCCTTGCTGTTTTCCTCCCTGGCAGCAGCCATGATGCTTCATTCTTCAGTCAGGTGTGGATCCATGCACCTCAACAGGCAAGGGCACCAATCAACAGGTAAGGGCACGTTTTTGTGTGTCAAACGAAGGTGTCAGACTATGGAAGATTTGTTTGAGGGAACAAGTGGCGCTTCTGTGCAGATTGGAATACTGTCCAGCGTCTATTAGCAAGCCCAGGACACAAAAGCCTTCTTAACTGTTCCTGATGGTATGATAAAATGAACTCTTAGAGTAACCCTTGTTACTCGCTTTCTCAACACAGGAATAGAAAGCAGCCACCGACAGAGCTAAGCCTTTTCTGTTTCTTGCTTTTTGGCCGCTGAAATGCAGGTGCAGTTCAGCTTAGCTTCTGCAACTCACCACCTCTCATGAGATACCATACCTTTGATGCATTTTTGGAGTTGTCAGAATGAGAATGCACATGCCTGTCCAATCAAAGTTCTGTGCTAGCACTAAATGAACTTAGCAACTCTGCAACTGCCCTACCTGCTCCAGGAATTCAAAAGCAGGTTCCAACCAAGTATTTTATTGCAGCTATAATGAAAAGTGCTCATAAACTAGGCTTTGTCCTTGCTGACGTCTGTGGTTGCAATCCAATCCCTTGTCAACATTTCTTATTCATTGAAATGACAGCTGTGTTTAACTGCAAATCAAAATGGCTGCCCCCAGAAAATAAATATGGCAGCCTCCATAAAAATTTCAGTACAAGGAACACTGAGCGTGTCACAATGGAACCCTTCAGCATACATGGATGATGACATCACAATGGACCCTTGCTGTTTTCCTCCCTGGCAGCAGCCATGATGCTTCATTCTTCAGTCAGGTGTGGATCCATGCACCTCAACAGGCAAGGGCACCAATCAACAGGTAAGGGCACGTTTTTGTGTGTCAAACGAAGGTGTCAGATTATGGAAGATTTGTTTGAGGGAACAAGTGGCGCTTCTGTGCAGATTAAAATACTGTCCAGCGTCTATTAGCAAGCCCAGGACACAAAAGCCTTCTTAACTGTTCCTGATGGTATGGAAAAATGAACTCTTAGAGTAACCCTTGTTACTCGCTTTCTCAACACAGGAATAGAAAGCGGCCACCGACAGAGCTAAGCCTTTTCTGTTTCTTGCTTTTTGGCCGCTGAAATGCAGGTGCAGTTCAGCTTAGCTTCTGCAACTCACCACCTCTCATGAGATACCATACCTTTGATGCATTTTTGGAGTTGTCAGAATGAGAATGCACATGCCTGTCCAATCAAAGTTCTGTGCTAGCACTAAATGAACTTAGCAACTCTGCAACTGCCCTACCTGCTCCAGGAATTCAAAAGCAGGTTCCAACCAAGTATTTTATTGCAGCTATAATGAAAAGTGCTCATAAACTAGGCTTTGTCCTTGCTGACGTCTGTGGTTGCAATCCAATCCCTTGTCAACATTTCTTATTCATTGAAATGACAGCTGTGTTTAACTGCAAATCAAAATGGCTGCCCCCAGAAAATAAATATGGCAGCCTCCATAAAAATTTCAGTACAAGGAACACTGAGCGTGTCACAATGGAACCCTTCAGCATACATGGATGATGACATCACAATGGACCCTTGCTGTTTTCCTCCCTGGCAGCAGCCATGATGCTTCATTCTTCAGTCAGGTGTGGATCCATGCACCTCAACAGGCAAGGGCACCAATCAACAGGTAAGGGCACGTTTTTGTGTGTCAAACGAAGGTGTCAGATTATGGAAGATTTGTTTGAGGGAACAAGTGGCGCTTCTGTGCAGATTAAAATACTGTCCAGCGTCTATTAGCAAGCCCAGGACACAAAAGCCTTCTTAACTGTTCCTGATGGTATGGAAAAATGAACTCTTAGAGTAACCCTTGTTACTCGCTTTCTCAACACAGGAATAGAAAGCGGCCACCGACAGAGCTAAGCCTTTTCTGTTTCTTGCTTTTTGGCCGCTGAAATGCAGGTGCAGTTCAGCTTAGCTTCTGCAACTCACCACCTCTCATGAGATACCATACCTTTGATGCATTTTTGGAGTTGGCAGAATGAGAATGCACATGCCTGTCCAATCAAAGTTCTGTGCTAGCACTAAATGAACTTAGCAACTCTGCAACTGCCCTACCTGCTCCAGGAATTCAAAAGCAGGTTCCAACCAAGTATTTTATTGCAGCTATAATGAAAAGTGCTCATAAACTAGGCTTTGTCCTTGCTGACGTCTGTGGTTGCAATCCAATCCCTTGTCAACATTTCTTATTCATTGAAATGACAGCTGTGTTTAACTGCAAATCAAAATGGCTGCCCCCAGAAAATAAATATGGCAGCCTCCATAAAAATTTCAGTACACGGAACACTGAGCGTGTCACAATGGAACCCTTCAGCATACATGGATGATGACATCACAATGGACCCTTGCTGTTTTCCTCCCTGGCAGCAGCCATGATGCTTCATTCTTCAGTCAGGTGTGGATCCATGCACCTCAACAGGCAAGGGCACCAATCAACAGGTAAGGGCACGTTTTTGTGTGTCAAACGAAGGTGTCAGATTATGGAAGATTTGTTTGAGGGAACAAGTGGCGCTTCTGTGCAGATTAAAATACTGTCCAGCGTCTATTAGCAAGCCCAGGACACAAAAGCCTTCTTAACTGTTCCTGATGGTATGGAAAAATGAACTCTTAGAGTAACCCTTGTTACTCGCTTTCTCAACACAGGAATAGAAAGCGGCCACCGACAGAGCTAAGCCTTTTCTGTTTCTTGCTTTTTGGCCGCTGAAATGCAGGTGCAGTTCAGCTTAGCTTCTGCAACTCACCACCTCTCATGAGATACCATACCTTTGATGCATTTTTGGAGTTGGCAGAATGAGAATGCACATGCCTGTCCAATCAAAGTTCTGTGCTAGCACTAAATGAACTTAGCAACTCTGCAACTGCCCTACCTGCTCCAGGAATTCAAAAGCAGGTTCCAACCAAGTATTTTATTGCAGCTATAATGAAAAGTGCTCATAAACTAGGCTTTGTCCTTGCTGACGTCTCTTGTTGCAATCCAATCCCTTGTCAACATTTCTTATTCATTGAAATGACAGCTGTGTTTAACTGCAAATCAAAATGGCTGCCCCCAGAAAATAAATATGGCAGCCTCCATAAAAATTTCAGTACACGGAACACTGAGCGTGTCACAATGGAACCCTTCAGCATACATGGATGATGACATCACAATGGACCCTTGCTGTTTTCCTCCCTGGCAGCAGCCATGATGCTTCATTCTTCAGTCAGGTGTGGATCCATGCACCTCAACAGGCAAGGGCACCAATCAACAGGTAAGGGCACGTTTTTGTGTGTCAAACGAAGGTGTCAGATTATGGAAGATTTGTTTGAGGGAACAAGTGGCGCTTCTGTGCAGATTGGAATACTGTCCAGCGTCTATTAGCAAGCCCAGGACACAAAAGCCTTCTTAACTGTTCCTGATGGTATGATAAAATGAACTCTTAGAGTAACCCTTGTTACTCGCTTTCTCAACACAGGAATAGAAAGCAGCCACCGACAGAGCTAAGCCTTTTCTGTTTCTTGCTTTTTGGCCGCTGAAATGCAGGTGCAGTTCAGCTTAGCTTCTGCAACTCACCACCTCTCATGAGATACCATACCTTTGATGCATTTTTGGAGTTGGCAGAATGAGAATGCACATGCCTGTCCAATCAAAGTTCTGTGCTAGCACTAAATGAACTTAGCAACTCTGCAACTGCCCTACCTGCTCCAGGAATTCAAAAGCAGGTTCCAACCAAGTATTTTATTGCAGCTATAATGAAAAGTGCTCATAAACTAGGCTTTGTCCTTGCTGACGTCTGTTGTTGCAATCCAATCCCTTGTCAACATTTCTTATTCATTGAAATGACAGCTGTGTTTAACTGCAAATCAAAATGGCTGCCCCCAGAAAATAAATATGGCAGCCTCCATAAAAATTTCAGTACAAGGAACACTGAGCGTGTCACAATGGAACCCTTCAGCATACATGGATGATGACATCACAATGGACCCTTGCTGTTTTCCTCCCTGGCAGCAGCCATGATGCTTCATTCTTCAGTCAGGTGTGGATCCATGCACCTCAACAGGCAAGGGCACCAATCAACAGGTAATGGCACGTTTTTGAGTGTCAAACGAAGGTGTCAGATTATGGAAGATTTGTTTGAGGGAACAAGTGGCGCTTCTGTGCAGATTAAATTACTGTCCAGCGTCTATTAGCAAGCCCAGGACACCAAAGCCTTCTTAACTGTTCCTGATGGTATGGAAAAATGAACTCTTATAGTAACCCTTGTTACTCGCTTTCTCAACACAGGAATAGAAAGCGGCCACCGACAGAGCTAAGCCTTTTCTGTTTCTTGCTTTTTGGCCGCTGAAATGCAGGTGCAGTTCAGCTTAGCTTCTGCAACTCACCACCTCTCATGAGATACCATACCTTTGATGCATTTTTGGAGTTGTCAGAATGAGAATACACATGCCTGTCCAATCAAAGTTCTGTGCTAGCACTAAATGAACTTAGCAACTCTGCAACTCTGCAACTGCCCTACCTGCTCCAGGAATATAAAAGCAGGTTCCAACCAAGTATTTTATTGCAGCTATAATGAAAAGTGCTCATAAACTAGGCTTTGTCCTTGCTGACGTCTGTTGTTGCAATTCAATCCCTTGTCAACATTTCATATTCATTGAAATGACAGCTGTGTTTAACTGCAAATCAAAATGGCTGCCCCCAGAAAATAAATATGGCAGCCTCCATAAAAATTTCAGTACAAGGAACACTGAGCGTGTCACAATGGAACCCTTCAGCATACATGGATGATGACATCACAATAGACCCTTGCTGTTTTCCTCCCTGGCAGCAGCCATGATGCTTCATTCTTCAGTCAGGTGTGGATCCATGCACCTCAACAGGCAAGGGCACCAATCAACAGGTAAGGGCACGTTTTTGTGTGTCAAACGAAGGTGTCAGACTATGGAAGATTTGTTTGAGGGAACAAGTGGCGCTTCTGTGCAGATTGGAATACTGTCCAGCGTCTATTAGCAAGCCCAGGACACAAAAGCCTTCTTAACTGTTCCTGATGGTATGATAAAATGAACTCTTAGAGTAACCCTTGTTACTCGCTTTCTCAACACAGGAATAGAAAGCAGCCACCGACAGAGCTAAGCCTTTTCTGTTTCTTGCTTTTTGGCCGCTGAAATGCAGGTGCAGTTCAGCTTAGCTTCTGCAACTCACCACCTCTCATGAGATACCATACCTTTGATGCATTTTTGGAGTTGTCAGAATGAGAATGCACATGCCTGTCCAATCAAAGTTCTGTGCTAGCACTAAATGAACTTAGCAACTCTGCAACTGCCCTACCTGCTCCAGGAATTCAAAAGCAGGTTCCAACCAAGTATTTTATTGCAGCTATAATGAAAAGTGCTCATAAACTAGGCTTTGTCCTTGCTGACGTCTGTGGTTGCAATCCAATCCCTTGTCAACATTTCTTATTCATTGAAATGACAGCTGTGTTTAACTGCAAATCAAAATGGCTGCCCCAGAAAATAAATATGGCAGCCTCCATAAAAATTTCAGTACAAGGAACACTGAGCGTGTCACAATGGAACCCTTCAGCATACATGGATGATGACATCACAATGGACCCTTGCTGTTTTCCTCCCTGGCAGCAGCCATGATGCTTTATTCTTCAGTCAGGTGTGGATCCATGCACCTCAACAGGCAAGGGCACCAATCAACAGGTAAGGGCACGTTTTTGTGTGTCAAACGAAGGTGTCAGATTATAGAAGATTTGTTTGAGGGAACAAGTGGCGCTTCTGTGCAGATTAAAATACTGTCCAGCGTCTATTAGCAAGCCCAGGACACAAAAGCCTTCTTAACTCTTTCTGATGGTATGGAAAAATGAACTCTTAGAGTAACCCTTGTTACTCGCTTTCTCAACACAGGAATAGAAAGTGGCCACCGACAGAGCTAAGCCTTTTCTGTTTCTTGCTTTTTGGCCGCTGAAATGCAGGTGCAGTTCAGCTTAGCTTCTGCAACTCACCACCTCTCATGAGATACCATACCTTTGATGCATTTTTGGAGTTGTCAGAATGAGAATGCACATGCCTGTCCAATCAAAGTTCTGTGCTAGCACTAAATGAACTTAGCAACTTTGCAACTGCCTTACCTGCTCCAGGAATTCAAAAGCAGGTTCCACCCAATTATTTTATTGCAGCTATAATGAAAAGTGCTCATAAACTAGGCTTTGTCCTTGCTGACGTCTGTGGTTGCAATCCAATCCCTTGTCAACATTTCTTATTCATTGAAATGACAGCTGTGTTTTTTTTTTTTTGAACAATAGATTTTTATTGAATTTTTTGACAGCTGTGTTTAACTGCAAATCAAAATGGCTGCCCCCAGAAAATAAATATGGCAGCCTCCATAAAAATTTCAGTACAAGGAACACTGAGCGTGTCACAATGGAACCCTTCAGCATACATGGATGATAACATCACAATGGACCCTTGCTGTTTTCCTCCCTGTCAGCAGCCATGATGCTTCATTCTTCAGTCAGGTGTGGATCCATGCACCTCAACAGGCAAGGGCACCAATCAACAGGTAAGGGCACGTTTTTGTGTGTCAAACGAAGGTGTCAGATTATGAAAGATTTGTTTGAGGTAACAAGTGGCGCTTCTGTGCAGATTAAAATACTGTCCAGCGTCTATTAGCAAGCCCAGGACACAAAAGCCTTCTTAACTGTTCCTGATGGTATGGAAAAATTAACTCTTAGAGTAACCCTTGTTACTCGCTTTCTCAACACAGGAATAGAAAGCGGCCACCGACAGAGCTAAGCCTTTTCTGTTTCTTGCTTTTTGGCCGCTGAAATGCAGGTGCAGTTCAGCTTAGCTTCTGCAACTCACCACCTCTCATGAGATACCATACCTTTGATGCATTTTTGGAGTTGGCAGAATGAGAATGCACATGCCTGTCCAATCAAAGTTCTGTGCTAGCACTAAATGAACTTAGCAACTCTGCAACTGCCCTACCTGCTCCAGGAATTCAAAAGCAGGTTCCAACCAAGTATTTTATTGCAGCTTTAATGAAAAGTGCTCATAAACTAGGCTTTGTCCTTGCTGACGTCTGTTGTTGCAATCCAATCCCTTGTCAACATTTCTTATTCATTGAAATGACAGCTGTGTTTAACTGCAAATCAAAATGGCTGCCCCCAGAAAATAAATATGGCAGCCTCCATAAAAATTTAAGTACAAGGAACACTGAGCGTGTCACAATGGAACCCTTCAGCATACATGGATGATGACATCACAATGGACCCTTGCTGTTTTCCTCCCTGGCAGCAGCCATGATGCTTCATTCTTCAGTCAGGTGTGGATCCATGCACCTCAACAGGCAAGGGCACCAATCAACAGGTAAGGGCACGTTTTTGTGTGTCAAACGAAGGTGTCAGATTATGGAAGATTTGTTTGAGGGAACAAGTGGCGCTTCTGTGCAGATTAAAATACTGTCCAGCGTCTATTAGCAAGCCCAGGACACAAAAAGCCTTCTTAACTGTTCCTGATGGTATGGAAAAATGAACTCTCAGAGTAACCCTCGTTACTCGCTTCTCAACACAGGAATAGAAAGCGGCCACCGACAGAGCTAAGCCTTTTCTGTTTCTTGCTTTTTGGCCGCTGAAATGCAGGTGCAGTTCAGCTTAGCTTCTGCAACTCACCACCTCTCATGAGATACCATACCTTTGATGCATTTTTGGAGTTGTCAGAATGAGAATGCACATGCCTGTCCAATCAAAGTTCTGTGCTAGCACTAAATGAACTTAGCAACTCTGCAACTGCCCTACCTGCTCCAGGAATTCAAAAGCAGGTTCCAACCAAGTATTTTATTGCAGCTATAATGAAAAGTGCTCATAAACTAGGCTTTGTCCTTGCTGACGTCTGTGGTTGCAATCCAATCCCTTGTCAACATTTCTTATTCATTGAAATGACAGCTGTGTTTAACTGCAAATCAAAATGGCTGCCCCCAGAAAATAAATATGGCAGCCTCCATAAAAATTTCAGTACACGGAACACTGAGCGTGTCACAATGGAACCCTTCAGCATACATGGATGATGACATCACAATGGACCCTTGCTGTTTTCCTCCTGGCAGCAGCCATGATGCTTCATTCTTCAGTCAGGTGTGGATCCATGCACCTCAACAGGCAAGGGCACCAATCAACAGGTAAGGGCACGTTTTTGTGTGTCAAACGAAGGTGTCAGATTATGGAAGATTTGTTTGAGGGAACAAGTGGCGCTTCTGTGCAGATTAAATTACTGTCCAGCGTCTATTAGCAAGCCCAGGACACCAAAGCCTTCTTAACTGTTCCTGATGGTATGGAAAAATGAACTCTTAGAGTAACCCTTGTTACTCGCTTTCTCAACACAGGAATAGAAAGCGGCCACCGACAGAGCTAAGCCTTTTCTGTTTCTTGCTTTTTGGCCGCTGAAATGCAGGTGCAGTTCAGCTTAGCTTCTGCAACTCACCACCTCTCATGAGATACCATACCTTTTGATGCATTTTTGGAGTTGTCAGAATGAGAATGCACATGCCTGTCCAATCAAAGTTCTGTGCTAGCACTAAATGAACTTAGCAACTCTGCAACTGCCCTACCTGCTCCAGGAATTCAAAAGCAGGTTCCAACCAAGTATTTTATTGCAGCTATAATGAAAAGTGCTCATAAACTAGGCTTTGTCCTTGCTGACGTCTGTGGTTGCAATCCAATCCCTTGTCAACATTTCTTATTCATTGAAATGACAGCTGTGTTTAACTGCAAATCAAAATGGCTGCCCCCAGAAAATAAATATGGCAGCCTCCATAAAAATTTCAGTACAAGGAACACTGAGCGTGTCACAATGGAACCCTTCAGCATACATGGATGATGACATCACAATGGACCCTTGCTGTTTTCCTCCCTGGCAGCAGCCATGATGCTTCATTCTTCAGTCAGGTGTGGATCCATGCACCTCAACAGGCAAGGGCACCAATCAACAGGTAAGGGCACGTTTTTGTGTGTCAAACGAAGGTGTCAGATTATGGAAGATTTGTTTGAGGGAACAAGTGGCGCTTCTGTGCAGATTAAAATACTGTCCAGCGTCTATTAGCAAGCCCAGGACACAAAAGCCTTCTTAACTGTTCCTGATGGTATGGAAAAATGAACTCTTAGAGTAACCCTTGTTACTCGCTTTCTCAACACAGGAATAGAAAGCGGCCACCGACAGAGCTAAGCCTTTTCTGTTTCTTGCTTTTTGGCCGCTGAAATGCAGGTGCAGTTCAGCTTAGCTTCTGCAACTCACCACCTCTCATGAGATACCATACCTTTGATGCATTTTTGGAGTTGTCAGAATGAGAATGCACATGCCTGTCCAATCAAAGTTCTGTGCTAGCACTAAATGAACTTAGCAACTCTGCAACTGCCCTACCTGCTCCAGGAATTCAAAAGCAGGTTCCAACCAAGTATTTTATTGCAGCTATAATGAAAAGTGCTCATAAACTAGGCTTTGTCCTTGCTGACGTCTGTTGTTGCAATCCAATCCCTTGTCAACATTTCTTATTCATTGAAATGACAGCTGTGTTTAACTGCAAATCAAAATGGCTGCCCCCAGAAAATAAATATGGCAGCCTCCATAAAAATTTCAGTACAAGGAACACTGAGCGTGTCACAATGGAACCCTTCAGCATACATGGATGATGACATCACAATGGACCCTTGCTGTTTTCCTCCCTGGCAGCAGCCATGATGCTTCATTCTTCAGTCAGGTGTGGATCCATGCACCTCAACAGGCAAGGGCACCAATCAACAGGTAAGGGCACGTTTTTGTGTGTCAAACGAAGGTGTCAGATTATGGAAGATTTGTTTGAGGGAACAAGTGGCGCTTCTGTGCAGATTAAAATACTGTCCAGCGTCTATTAGCAAGCCCAGGACACAAAAGCCTTCTTAACTGTTCCTGATGGTATGGAAAAATGAACTCTCAGAGTAACCCTCGTTACTCGCTTTCTCAACACAGGAATAGAAAGTGGCCACCGACAGAGCTAAGCCTTTTCTGTTTCTTGCTTTTTGGCCGCTGAAATGCAGGTGCAGTTCAGCTTAGCTTCTGCAACTCACCACCTCTCATGAGATACCATACCTTTGATGCATTTTTGGAGTTGTCAGAATGAGAATGCACATGCCTGTCCAATCAAAGTTCTGTGCTAGCACTAAATGAACTTAGCAACTCTGCAACTGCCCTACCTGCTCCAGGAATTCAAAAGCAGGTTCCAACCAAGTATTTTATTGCAGCTATAATGAAAAGTGCTCATAAACTAGGCTTTGTCCTTGCTGACGTCTGTTGTTGCAATCCAATCCCTTGTCAACATTTCTTATTCATTGAAATGACAGCTGTGTTTAACTGCAAATCAAAATGGCTGCCCCAGAAAATAAATATGGCAGCCTCCATAAAAATTTCAGTACACGGAACACTGAGCGTGTCACAATGGAACCCTTCAGCATACATGGATGATGACATCACAATGGACCCTTGCTGTTTTCCTCCTGGCAGCAGCCATGATGCTTCATTCTTCAGTCAGGTGTGGATCCATGCACCTCAACAGGCAAGGGCACCAATCAACAGGTAAGGGCACGTTTTTGTGTGTCAAACGAAGGTGTCAGATTATGGAAGATTTGTTTGAGGGAACAAGTGGCGCTTCTGTGCAGATTAAATTACTGTCCAGCGTCTATTAGAAAGCCCAGGACACCAAAGCCTTCTTAACTGTTCCTGATGGTATGGAAAAATGAACTCTTAGAGTAACCCTTGTTACTCGCTTTCTCAACACAGGAATAGAAAGCGGCCACCGACAGAGCTAAGCCTTTTCTGTTTCTTGCTTTTTGGCCGCTGAAATGCAGGTGCAGTTCAGCTTAGCTTCTGCAACTCACCACCTCTCATGAGATACCATACCTTTGATGCATTTTTGGAGTTGTCAGAATGAGAATGCACATGCCTGTCCAATCAAAGTTCTGTGCTAGCACTAAATAAATTTAGCACCTCTGCAACTGCCCTACCTGCTCCAGGTATTCAAAAGCAGGTTCCAACCAAGTATTTTATTGCAGCTATAATGAAAAGTGCTCATAAACTAGGCTTTGTCCTTGCTGACGTCTGTTGTTGCAATCCAATCCCTTGTCAACATTTCTTATTCATTGAAATGACAGCTGTGTTTAACTGCAAATCAAAATGGCTGCCCCCAGAAAATAAATATGGCAGCCTCCATAAAAATTTCAGTACACGGAACACTGAGCGTGTCACAATGGAACCCTTCAGCATACATGGATGATGACATCACAATGGACCCTTGCTGTTTTCCTCCCTGGCAGCAGCCATGATGCTTCATTCTTCAGTCAGGTGTGGATCCATGCACCTCAACAGGCAAGGGCACCAATCAACAGGTAAGGGCACGTTTTTGTGTGTCAAACGAAGGTGTCAGATTATGGAAGATTTGTTTGAGGGAACAAGTGGCGCTTCTGTGCAGATTAAAATACTGTCCAGCGTCTATTAGCAAGCCCAGGACACCAAAGCCTTCTTAACTGTTCCTGATGGTATGGAAAAATGAACTCTTAGAGTAACCCTTGTTACTCGCTTTCTCAACACAGGAATAGAAAGCGGCCACCGACAGAGCTAAGCCTTTTCTGTTTCTTGCTTTTTGGCCGCTGAAATGCAGGTGCAGTTCAGCTTAGCTTCTGCAACTCACCACCTCTCATGAGATACCATACCTTTGATGCATTTTTGGAGTTGGCAGAATGAGA
The DNA here is from genome assembly GCA_033119425.1 of Bufotes viridis. Lineage (NCBI taxonomy): Eukaryota > Metazoa > Chordata > Amphibia > Anura > Bufonidae > Bufotes > Bufotes viridis. Next base: position 25,798 of record JAKVIS010001055.1, read on the forward strand.
ATGCACATGCCTGTCCAATCAAAGTTCTGTGCTAGCACTAAATAAATTTAGCACCTCTGCAACTGCCCTACCTGCTCCAGGAATTCAAAAGCAGGTTCCAACCAAGTATTTTATTGCAGCTATAATGAAAAGTGCTCATAAACTAGGCTTTGTCCTTGCTGACGTCTCTTGTTGCAATCCAATCCCTTGTCAACATTTCTTATTCATTGAAATGACAGCTGTGTTTAACTGCAAATCAAAATGGCTGCCCCCAGAAAATAAATATGGCAGCCTCCATAAAAATTTCAGTACACGGAACACTGAGCGTGTCACAATGGAACCCTTCAGCATACATGGATGATGACATCACAATGGACCCTTGCTGTTTTCCTCCCTGGCAGCAGCCATGATGCTTCATTCTTCAGTCAGGTGTGGATCCATGCACCTCAACAGGCAAGGGCACCAATCAACAGGTAAGGGCACGTTTTTGTGTGTCAAACGAAGGTGTCAGATTATGGAAGATTTGTTTGAGGGAACAAGTGGCGCTTCTGTGCAGATTAAAATACTGTCCAGCGTCTATTAGCAAGCCCAGGACACAAAAGCCTTCTTAACTGTTCCTGATGGTATGGAAAATGAACTCTTAGAGTAACCCTCGTTACTCGCTTTCTCAACACAGGAATAGAAAGCGGCCACCGACAGAGCTAAGCCTTTTCTGTTTCTTGCTTTTGGCCGCTGAAATGCAGGTGCAGTTCAGCTTAGCTTCTGCAACTCACCACCTCTCATGAGATACCATACCTTTGATGCATTTTTGGAGTTGTCAGAATGAGAATGCACATGCCTGTCCAATCAAAGTTCTGTGCTAGCACTAAATGAACTTAGCAACTCTGCAACTGCCCTACCTGCTCCAGGAATTCAAAAGCAGGTTCCAACCAAGTATTTTATTGCAGCTATAATGAAAAGTGCTCATAAACTAGGCTTTGTCCTTGCTGACGTCTGTTGTTGCAATCCAATCCCTTGTCAACATTTCTTATTCATTGAAATGACAGCTGTGTTTAACTGCAAATCAAAATGGCTGCCCCCAGAAAATAAATATGGCAGCCTCCATAAAAATTTCAGTACACGGAACACTGAGCGTGTCACAATGGAACCCTTCAGCATACATGGATGATGACATCACAATGGACCCTTGCTGTTTTCCTCCCTGGCAGCAGCCATGATGCTTCATTCTTCAGTCAGGTGTGGATCCATGCACCTCAACAGGCAAGGGCACCAATCAACAGGTAAGGGCACGTTTTTGTGTGTCAAACGAAGGTGTCAGATTATGGAAGATTTGTTTGAGGGAACAAGTGGCGCTTCTGTGCAGATTAAAATACTGTCCAGCGTCTATTAGCAAGCCCAGGACACAAAAGCCTTCTTAACTGTTCCTGATGGTATGGAAAATGAACTCTTAGAGTAACCCTTGTTACTCGCTTCTCAACACAGGAATAGAAAGCGGCCACCGACAGAGCTAAGCCTTTTCTGTTTCTTGCTTTTTGGCCGCTGAAATGCAGGTGCAGTTCAGCTTAGCTTCTGCAACTCACCACCTCTCATGAGATACCATACCTTTGATGCATTTTTGGAGTTGTCAGAATGAGAATGCACATGCCTGTCCAATCAAAGTTCTGTGCTAGCACTAAATGAACTTAGCAACTCTCTGCAACTGCCCTACCTGCTCCAGGAATTCAAAAGCAGGTTCCAACCAAGTATTTTATTGCAGCTATAATGAAAAGTGCTCATAAACTAGGCTTTGTCCTTGCTGACGTCTGTGGTTGCAATCCAATCCCTTGTCAACATTTCTTATTCATTGAAATGACAGCTGTGTTTAACTGCAAATCAAAATGGCTGCCCCCAGAAAATAAATATGGCAGCCTCCATAAAAATTTCAGTACAAGGAACACTGAGCGTGTCACAATGGAACCCTTCAGCATACATGGATGATGACATCACAATGGACCCTTGCTGTTTTCCTCCCTGGCAGCAGCCATGATGCTTCATTCTTCAGTCAGGTGTGGATCCATGCACCTCAACAGGCAAGGGCACCAATCAACAGGTAAGGGCACGTTTTTGTGTGTCAAACGAAGGTGTCAGATTATGGAAGATTTGTTTGAGGGAACAAGTGGCGCTTCTGTGCAGATTAAAATACTGTCCAGCGTCTATTAGCAAGCCCAGGACACAAAAGCCTTCTTAACTGTTCCTGATGGTATGGAAAAATGAACTCTTAGAGTAACCCTTGTTACTCGCTTTCTCAACACAGGAATAGAAAGCGGCCACCGACAGAGCTAAGCCTTTTCTGTTTCTTGCTTTTTGGCCGCTGAAATGCAGGTGCAGTTCAGCTTAGCTTCTGCAACTCACCACCTCTCATGAGATACCATACCTTTGATGCATTTTTGGAGTTGGCAGAATGAGAATGCACATGCCTGTCCAATCAAAGTTCTGTGCTAGCACTAAATGAACTTAGCAACTCTGCAACTGCCCTACCTGCTCCAGGAATTCAAAAGCAGGTTCCAACCAAGTATTTTATTGCAGCTATAATGAAAAGTGCTCATAAACTAGGCTTTGTCCTTGCTGACGCCTGTGGTTGCAATCCAATCCCTTGTCAACATTTCTTATTCATTGAAATGACAGCTGTGTTTAACTGCAAATCAAAATGGCTGCCCCCAGAAAATAAATATGGCAGCCTCCATAAAAATTTCAGTACAAGGAACACTGAGCGTGTCACAATGGAACCCTTCAGCATACATGGATGATGACATCACAATGGACCCTTGCTGTTTTCCTCCCTGGCAGCAGCCATGATGCTTCATTCTTCAGTCAGGTGTGGATCCATGCACCTCAACAGGCAAGGGCACCAATCAACAGGTAAGGGCACGTTTTTGTGTGTCAAACGAAGGTGTCAGATTATGGAAGATTTGTTTGAGGGAACAAGTGGCGCTTCTGTGCAGATTAAAATACTGTCCAGCGTCTATTAGCAAGCCCAGGACACAAAAGCCTTCTTAACTGTTCCTGATGGTATGGAAAAATGAACTCTTAGAGTAACCCTTGTTACTCGCTTTCTCAACACAGGAATAGAAAGCGGCCACCGACAGAGCTAAGCCTTTTCTGTTTCTTGCTTTTGGCCGCTGAAATGCAGGTGCAGTTCAGCTTAGCTTCTGCAACTCACCACCTCTCATGAGATACCATACCTTTGATGCATTTTTGGAGTTGGCAGAATGAGAATGCACATGCCTGTCCAATCAAAGTTCTGTGCTAGCACTAAATGAACTTAGCAACTCTGCAACTGCCCTACCTGCTCCAGGAATTCAAAAGCAGGTTCCAACCAAGTATTTTATTGCAGCTATAATGAAAAGTGCTCATAAACTAGGCTTTGTCCTTGCTGACGTCTGTGGTTGCAATCCAATCCCTTGTCAACATTTCTTATTCATTGAAATGACAGCTGTGTTTAACTGCAAATCAAAATGGCTGCCCCCAGAAAATAAATATGGCAGCCTCCATAAAAATTTCAGTACACGGAACACTGAGCGTGTCACAATGGAACCCTTCAGCATACATGGATGATGACATCACAATGGACCCTTGCTGTTTTCCTCCCTGGCAGCAGCCATGATGCTTCATTCTTCAGTCAGGTGTGGATCCATGCACCTCAACAGGCAAGGGCACCAATCAACAGGTAAGGGCACGTTTTTGTGTGTCAAACGAAGGTGTCAGATTATGGAAGATTTGTTTGAGGGAACAAGTGGCGCTTCTGTGCAGATTGGAATACTGTCCAGCGTCTATTAGCAAGCCCAGGACACAAAAGCCTTCTTAACTGTTCCTGATGGTATGGAAAAATGAACTCTTAGAGTAACCCTTGTTACTCGCTTTCTCAACACAGGAATAGAAAGCAGCCACCGACAGAGCTAAGCCTTTTCTGTTTCTTGCTTTTTGGCCGCTGAAATGCAGGTGCAGTTCAGCTTAGCTTCTGCAACTCACCACCTCTCATGAGATACCATACCTTTTATGCATTTTTGGAGTTGGCAGAATGAGAATGCACATGCCTGTCCAATCAAAGTTCTGTGCTAGCACTAAATGAACTTAGCAACTCTGCAACTGCCCTACCTGCTCCAGGAATTCAAAAGCAGGTTCCAACCAAGTATTTTATTGCAGCTATAATGAAAAGTGCTCATAAACTAGGCTTTGTCCTTGCTGACGTCTGTGGTTGCAATCCAATCCCTTGTCAACATTTCTTATTCATTGAAATGACAGCTGTGTTTAACTGCAAATCAAAATGGCTGCCCCCAGAAAATAAATATGGCAGCCTCCATAAAAATTTCAGTACAAGGAACACTGAGCGTGTCACAATGGAACCCTTCAGCATACATGGATGATGACATCACAATGGACCCTTGCTGTTTTCCTCCCTGGCAGCAGCCATGATGCTTCATTCTTCAGTCAGGTGTGGATCCATGCACCTCAACAGGCAAGGGCACCAATCAACAGGTAAGGGCACGTTTTTGTGTGTCAAACGAAGGTGTCAGATTATGGAAGATTTGTTTGAGGGAACAAGTGGCGCTTCTGTGCAGATTAAAATACTGTCCAGCGTCTATTAGCAAGCCCAGGACACAAAAGCCTTCTTAACTGTTCCTGATGGTATGGAAAATGAACTCTTAGAGTAACCCTTGTTACTCGCTTCTCAACACAGGAATAGAAAGCGGCCACCGACAGAGCTAAGCCTTTTCTGTTTCTTGCTTTTTGGCCGCTGAAATGCAGGTGCAGTTCAGCTTAGCTTCTGCAACTCACCACCTCTCATGAGATACCATACCTTTATGCATTTTTGGAGTTGGCAGAATGAGAATGCACATGCCTGTCCAATCAAAGTTCTGTGCTAGCACTAAATGAACTTAGCAACTCTGCAACTGCCCTACCTGCTCCAGGAATTCAAAAGCAGGTTCCAACCAAGTATTTTATTGCAGCTATAATGAAAAGTGCTCATAAACTAGGCTTTGTCCTTGCTGACGTCTGTGGTTGCAATCCAATCCCTTGTCAACATTTCTTATTCATTGAAATGACAGCTGTGTTTAACTGCAAATCAAAATGGCTGCCCCCAGAAAATAAATATGGCAGCCTCCATAAAAATTTCAGTACAAGGAACACTGAGCGTGTCACAATGGAACCCTTCAGCATACATGGATGATGACATCACAATGGACCCTTGCTGTTTTCCTCCCTGGCAGCAGCCATGATGCTTCATTCTTCAGTCAGGTGTGGATCCATGCACCTCAACAGGCAAGGGCACCAATCAACAGGTAAGGGCACGTTTTTGTGTGTCAAACGAAGGTGTCAGATTATGGAAGATTTGTTTGAGGGAACAAGTGGCGCTTCTGTGCAGATTAAAATACTGTCCAGCGCTCTATTAGCAAGCCCAGGACACAAAAGCCTTCTTAACTGTTCCTGATGGTATGGAAAAATGAACTCTTAGAGTAACCCTTGTTACTCGCTTCTCAACACAGGAATAGAAAGCGGCCACCGACAGAGCTAAGCCTTTTCTGTTTCTTGCTTTTTGGCCGCTGAAATGCAGGTGCAGTTCAGCTTAGCTTCTGCAACTCACCACCTCTCATGAGATACCATACCTTTGATGCATTTTTGGAGTTGTCAGAATGAGAATGCACATGCCTGTCCAATCAAAGTTCTGTGCTAGCACTAAATGAACTTAGCAACTCTGCAACTGCCCTACCTGCTCCAGGAATTCAAAAGCAGGTTCCAACCAAGTATTTTATTGCAGCTATAATGAAAAGTGCTCATAAACTAGGCTTTGTCCTTGCTGACGCCTGTGGTTGCAATCCAATCCCTTGTCAACATTTCTTATTCATTGAAATGACAGCTGTGTTTAACTGCAAATCAAAATGGCTGCCCCCAGAAAATAAATATGGCAGCCTCCATAAAAATTTCAGTACAAGGAACACTGAGCGTGTCACAATGGAACCCTTCAGCATACATGGATGATGACATCACAATGGACCCTTGCTGTTTTCCCTCCCTGGCAGCAGCCATGATGCTTCATTCTTCAGTCAGGTGTGGATCCATGCACCTCAACAGGCAAGGGCACCAATCAACAGGTAAGGGCACGTTTTTGTGTGTCAAACGAAGGTGTCAGATTATGGAAGATTTGTTTGAGGGAACAAGTGGCGCTTCTGTGCAGATTAAAATACTGTCCAGCGTCTATTAGCAAGCCCAGGACACAAAAGCCTTCTTAACTGTTCCTGATGGTATGGAAAATGAACTCTTAGAGTAACCCTTGTTACTCGCTTTCTCAACACAGGAATAGAAAGCGGCCACCGACAGAGCTAAGCCTTTCTGTTTCTTGCTTTTTGGCCGCTGAAATGCAGGTGCAGTTCAGCTTAGCTTCTGCAACTCACCACCTCTCATGAGATACCATACCTTTTATGCATTTTTGGAGTTGTCAGAATGAGAATGCACATGCCTGTCCAATCAAAGTTCTGTGCTAGCACTAAATGAACTTAGCAACTCTGCAACTGCCCTACCTGCTCCAGGAATTCAAAAGCAGGTTCCAACCAAGTATTTTATTGCAGCTATAATGAAAAGTGCTCATAAACTAGGCTTTGTCCTTGCTGACGTCTGTGGTTGCAATCCAATCCCTTGTCAACATTTCTTATTCATTGAAATGACAGCTGTGTTTAACTGCAAATCAAAATGGCTGCCCCCAGAAAATAAATATGGCAGCCTCCATAAAAATTTCAGTACAAGGAACACTGAGCGTGTCACAATGGAACCCTTCAGCATACATGGATGATGACATCACAATGGACCCTTGCTGTTTTCCTCCCTGGCAGCAGCCATGATGCTTCATTCTTCAGTCAGGTGTGGATCCATGCACCTCAACAGGCAAGGGCACCAATCAACAGGTAAGGGCACGTTTTTGTGTGTCAAACGAAGGTGTCAGATTATGGAAGATTTGTTTGAGGGAACAAGTGGCGCTTCTGTGCAGATTAAAATACTGTCCAGCGTCTATTAGCAAGCCCAGGACACAAAAGCCTTCTTAACTGTTCCTGATGGTATGGAAAAATGAACTCTTAGAGTAACCCTTGTTACTCGCTTTCTCAACACAGGAATAGAAAGCGGCCACCGACAGAGCTAAGCCTTTTCTGTTTCTTGCTTTTTGGCCGCTGAAATGCAGGTGCAGTTCAGCTTAGCTTCTGCAACTCACCACCTCTCATGAGATACCATACCTTTTATGCATTTTTGGAGTTGGCAGAATGAGAATGCACATGCCTGTCCAATCAAAGTTCTGTGCTAGCACTAAATGAACTTAGCAACTCTGCAACTGCCCTACCTGCTCCAGGAATTCAAAAGCAGGTTCCAACCAAGTATTTTATTGCAGCTATAATGAAAAGTGCTCATAAACTAGGCTTTGTCCTTGCTGACGTCTGTGGTTGCAATCCAATCCCTTGTCAACATTTCTTATTCATTGAAATGACAGCTGTGTTTAACTGCAAATCAAAATGGCTGCCCCCAGAAAATAAATATGGCAGCCTCCATAAAAATTTCAGTACAAGGAACACTGAGCGTGTCACAATGGAACCCTTCAGCATACATGGATGATGACATCACAATGGACCCTTGCTGTTTTCCTCCCTGGCAGCAGCCATGATGCTTCATTCTTCAGTCAGGTGTGGATCCATGCACCTCAACAGGCAAGGGCACCAATCAACAGGTAAGGGCACGTTTTTGTGTGTCAAACGAAGGTGTCAGATTATGGAAGATTTGTTTGAGGGAACAAGTGGCGCTTCTGTGCAGATTAAAATACTGTCCAGCGTCTATTAGCAAGCCCAGGACACAAAAGCCTTCTTAACTGTTCCTGATGGTATGGAAAAATGAACTCTTAGAGTAACCCTTGTTACTCGCTTTCTCAACACAGGAATAGAAAGCGGCCACCGACAGAGCTAAGCCTTTTCTGTTTCTTGCTTTTTGGCCGCTGAAATGCAGGTGCAGTTCAGCTTAGCTTCTGCAACTCACCACCTCTCATGAGATACCATACCTTTTATGCATTTTTGGAGTTGGCAGAATGAGAATGCACATGCCTGTCCAATCAAAGTTCTGTGCTAGCACTAAATAAATTTAGCACCTCTGCAACTGCCCTACCTGCTCCAGGAATTCAAAAGCAGGTTCCAACCAAGTATTTTATTGCAGCTATAATGAAAAGTGCTCATAAACTAGGCTTTGTCCTTGCTGACGTCTGTTGTTGCAATCCAATACCTTGTCAACATTTCTTATTCATTGAAGTGACAGCTGTGTTTAACTGCAAATCAAAATGGCTGCCCCCAGAAAATAAATATGGCAGCCTCCATAAAAATTTCAGTACACGGAACACTGAGCGTGTCACAATGGAACCCTTCAGCATACATGGATGATGACATCACAATGGACCCTTGCTGTTTTCCTCCCTGGCAGCAGCCATGATGCTTCATTCTTCAGTCAGGTGTGGATCCATGCACCTCAACAGGCAAGGGCACCAATCAACAGGTAAGGGCACGTTTGTGTGTGTCAAACGAAGGTGTCAGATTATGGAAGATTTGTTTGAGGGAACAAGTGGCGCTTCTGTGCAGATTAAAATACTGTCCAGCGTCTATTAGCAAGCCCAGGACACAAAAGCCTTCTTAACTGTTCCTGATGGTATGGAAAAATGAACTCTTAGAGTAACCCTTGTTACTCGCTTCCTCAACACAGGAATAGAAAGCGGCCACCGACAGAGCTAAGCCTTTTCTGTTTCTTGCTTTTTGGCCGCTGAAATGCAGGTGCAGTTCAGCTTAGCTTCTGCAACTCACCACCTCTCATGAGATACCATACCTTTTATGCATTTTTGAAGTTGGCAGAATGTATGGATTCCCGAAATGTATATGAGGGAATCTACATGGGATTATGTTCATCCCATGTAGATTAATGAAGGATGGTTTTGGCGGGAATTTTTCCCGCCAGGGCTTTCCAGAGGTTAGCTATTTTACCTCAGTGATGGACGGCTGTCCATCATTGGTTAATAGGGCATCCTATTAGGTGTAGTTGCTGGGCAGATGTTTTTTATGTTTGCTCAGCAACAGCTGTGCATTGGTGGGTTGCTTCAAGGCCCCCCTGAAATATGTATTATATGGCTGTTTCATATGGGGGGGTCCTGTCAGTCTGATCGGTACCTGGAGTGAAGAGCGTCCTAGCACTAACCTTTAATGGAGAACTTTGTGGCGGAGCTTCGTCGGCGTGCAGGTGTGGATGGGGTTCCAGCGTGGATTGAGAGCTGCATTGAAGACTTCTGTCAGCAATCATCAGCGGTCCCGGTAGCAGAGGAAGATGTGAGCACTGTTGTCAGCGCGGCGGTGGAGGCGGGGTCCAGTGCGGCGGCAGCGGTATCAGCGGTACCTGAGGTGCGCTCCTCTAGAAGGGGAAGAGGCAGCGCACCCGTTTTTCTCCTTCCCCCTGCAGGTCTGTTCCGGATCGGAGGCGTGAGGACTTGATGAAGTCGACGGGGGATCCTGTCAGCGGGCGCCGTGGGCGGATGTCGTCACGGCAAGAGGTGTTACTGGCTAATGCGTCCCCCGGAACCTCGGCAGTGTTAGATGGTTCCTCTCCTGGTGGACGGCGCAGGAGGTGTGTTTCTCAGTCAGGAAGTTTTTCTGCAACTTCTCTTCCTTTTCTGCAGCAGGGCAGGAGACGTGGCAGCCTGGACCAGAGTTCCCAGTAGCACCAATCTCGGCAGCTCCACGCAAGTGTTGAGCAGTTGGAGGGTGCGTGTGCGGATGTTCTTCCCCTCAGCATTTGAATGCTTCTTCCTCTGCGTTGGAAGCTGATCCTGCTCCTATGCGCGATGGTGAGTCTGCTCATCTTTTGGCTCCTGTGATTGATTCTTTGTCATCTGTTTTATCTTCTTTAAAACAGTTTATGTCTCATCCTTCACCTGCTTTAGGGCAGAATTGCGCAGCAGGTGATATTTCAGATGCTTGACGTTTTAGTAATTTGGAAGGCGCTGATGGATCTGATAGTGATGATTCGGTTGTTTTACCTGTTTCTAGACGCAAGGGTGTAGCGGAGTCCTGCTATAAAGAAGTGTTACCATGTGATCTCTCTCCGCTTGGTTTTCATCTCTCTAAATCTGTGAAAGAAAAAATTTGGAGGAATGACTTTGTTGATATTTTATCACTGTTACCAGCGTCTAAGGATTTTGTGTCTAAATTGGATAAGAAAGATGATAAGTCTGAGGAAGATAGGAGGCGTCCTATCCCACGCACGTTTAGTAACTGGCTTCAGGCTTATTGTATTTTTTCTAGTGTTTTAGGTGAAAGGTTTCCTGCTCTTTGTTCAGGCTTGTTTCAGCATTTGGATAATGTTATTGAAGCTTACAGGATCTTTGGAGGTTTTGGTTGGTTTGTGTATGATGAGGGTTTTCGCCAGAAGCTGTCGGTTTATCCTAGCATGCGTTGGGGTTCAAAGGATGTGGGGCTGTGGTTAAATTTGTTGGTTCCGCAGCGCCCTGCTTTTTCTGCCCCCAAGCAGCAGGCTGGATCTACCGTTGCTCAGGGTCAGTTGTTTAAGAAGGGCACTTGTTTTATGCTCAAATGAGGCGCAATGCAGATGGCCTTCAACTTGTAAATATCGTCATGAGTGTGCTTTTTGTGGTGGGAGTCACCCGATGATGCGCTGTTATAAAAGGGCTAACATGCCCACCCAGCCGTCTACAAAAGAGTTCTTGGCCAAGAGCGTGGACTCCGGTAAATCTGGAGAACATGCGTCCTTGGCTAGAGCGCTATCCAAGTCGCATGATAGCGGACCTGCTACTTGAGGGTTTTGGGGTAGGTTTTATGCTGCCAGTTTTTCGGGTTCTGGTTGTGAGTGGGTTAATAATTTGTCATCTGTGGATCAGTATCCTTTAGTGGTACGTGACAAATTGACCAAGGAATTGGGGTTGGGCAGGATAGAGGGCCCTTTCTCTCTCCGCCTTTCGCCAATTTTCGCCTTTCTCCTTTAGGTGTTGTCCCCAAAAAGAGCCTGGGAGTTATCGTTTGATTCATCATTTATCGTTTCCTTTTGGTAGGTCATTGAATGATGAGATCGATAAAGCTATGTGTTCTGTGAAGTATGCGAGTTTTGACACGGCTGTTGATTTAGTGCGAGGTTTTGGGGAGGGTGCTTTGATGGCAAAGGCGGATATTCAATCCGCTTTTCGCCTTTGCCTGTGCATCCGTCTTGTTTTAGTTCTTTAGGTTTTCATTTTCAAGGTATGTTTTATTTTGACAAATGTCTCCCCATGGGGTGTTCCTTGTCGTGTTTTTACTTTGAGTCCTTTTCTTCATTTATTGAATGGGTAGTGTCTGTGAAGTGCATGCGGGTGCTATTACTCATTATTTGGATGACTTTTTGGTGGTTGGTCCTGTTGGATCCTCTGTATGTTTAGATGTGTTGGAATCTTTGTTTGAGGTTTGTGGTAATTTTGGTGTTCCGCTTGCACAGGAGAAGACGATTTATCCGACTAATTGTTTAGAGTATTTAGGGATTGTTTTAGATTCTGTGAATAGCGAGTTTCGCTTACCGGTTTAAAAGATTGAGAAGGCTTGCTCTCTTTTGGGTATGTTGTTGAGGAAGCGTAAAGCAACTGTGAAGGAGATTCAGTCTGTTTTAGGATTGCTGGCATTTGCTGGTAGAATAATGCCTATGGGTAGGATATTTTGTAGACAGCTATCTGCACGGATATCTGGCTTGAGGAACCCTTCCTTTCATGTTCGGCTTACTAAGGATGTGAAAGAAGATTTGGCAAGGAGAATGGTCGATCGTTTTGGCAAGAGGAGTTTGTTGTGGCGTCATCTCTGAATTTGTTTACGGATGCGGCCGGTTCTTGTGGTTTTGGTGCTTTCTGGGACGGCCACTGGTGTGCTGCTAGGTGGCATGAGTCTTGGGTAAGGAATGGAGTGACAAAGAACATTGTTTTGTTGGAACTGTTTCCTGTTGTTGTGTCATTGGTCTTGTGGGGTCATGAATTTTCTAATCGGAGAATATTGCTGCACACGGATAATAAGGGCGTCTTATTTGCGATCAATTGTTTGTCTTCAAAATGCTCTTTAGTAGTTAAATTGTTAAGGCATTTGGTGCTGGTATGTTTGAAATTGAATATTTGGTTGAAAGCTCAGCATGTCCCAGGGGTTGATAATTCCATCGCTGACTCTTTGTCCCGATTTCAATTTCAGAAGTTTCAGTCAGGTGGCTGGAGGGGCCGATCGGGAAGGGGTTCCTTGTCCGACTTACCTGTGGAATCTGATATGGTCTTAGTTATGTCCTATTTACGGTCGTCCGTGTCGCGGCAACGTGGATGGATTATGTGCGTTCTGGGAATAAGTGGTGTGTTTTTAATACTTCTAAAGGTTGGTCCCAATTTTCCTGTAGTGAGTCTGTTTCTATTGCCTTTTGTTTATCACTGTTTAGGGATGGTTTTGCTTATTCGTCTGTCTTATGGGTGTTGTCTGGAGTTTCATTTTTTCTTAGGGTACTGGGTTGTTGTTCGTTGTTAGATTTTTATGTTGTGAAACAGCTATTGAAAGGGTACAAGCGGGGAATTGTTTTCCTGATGATCGCAGTCCTGTTTCTCCTTCCTATTTTGTCATCTTTATGTCAGGCTACGCCTTTTGTATGTACTGATTCGTTTGAGGGTGTTCTTTTTTCTACGGCTTTTGCTTGCATGTTTTTTGGGGCGTTAGGATAGGTGAGTTGTTGCCTAGGAGCGGGAGATTGGATTTGGGTTTGGCATTCAAGAATGTTCATGTTCATTCTAATTATGCATTGTTCTTCTTCCTTTTTCAAAACGGATCGGGCAGGTAAGGGTACCTGGATTAGGGTGAACAAGGTTATTTCGGGAGGTATTTGCCCGGTGAGTATGTTATCTCGCTACCTTCATATTCGACCGATGGTGGTGTATCTTTCTTTGTGCATGAAGATGGGTCGGCATTGACGCAGTATCAATTTAGGGCAGTTTTGGCAAAATGTGTGTCGGCGTGTCGGTTTGGAGGGCTATCGTATACGGCTCATTCATTTAGAATTGGTGCTGCTACTACAGCGGCTCAATGTGGTTTGAGTTCGCCTGTCATCAAGCGGATTGGACGTTGGTCGTCCAGTCGTTTTAAATTGTATGTTCGTCCTGATGGTTTATTTTAAGTAATTGTTGTTTTGTTCTTAGTTTTCACAGGCATCACCGTATGGGATTATCGGGCATTCCTTTGTACATTGGGCGCATCGTAGAGCCTTAGAAAGATCATACGGTGATAACCTTTCATGGTCCACTGAATATGGTGAGAATTTATTGGAATGGAGTCTCGAGGTTTCACGGTGGGATGGTGTTTTTGATGTGCTGTTAGAGATGTGTTCGTTGTATCCTGACCCTGATGTGATCATTTTCCATGCAGGGGTAATGATATTGGTAAATTGGGAACTATTGAATTGGCATACTGTATGAAGCGCACTATGGTGAGGACCCGTAGGCTGTTTCCCTGAGGCCCGCCTTGTTTTCTCGGAAATAGTTCCGAGGCTCCTTTGGTTGGTCTATGGAAACTTCAAGTACTTGGATAAAATCAGGATTCGGGTTAACCGCATTATGGCTCGCTTCATGCTGGCTAATTTGGGGTTTTTCTTTAGACATATAGATCTTGAAGGTGGTGTGCCCGGCCTTTATTTCCAAGATAAAATTCACTTATCTGACATTGGTCTGGATATTTTAATTTAGACATGCAGTCTATGATTGAATTAGCCATTGGTGGGGTGGGGCCCATGCAGACAGAGTAGTCTGCATGGTCCGTGTGAGTAAGTCACTCAATTAATTTTGAGTGGACGAGTTGTAGCTGATGTTGAGGTCGAGCTTATGGCTGGTCTCATAATAGTTATTTGATTATTTTTATTAGCTTACTGGTGAGCTGATTTATGAATTGTTAAATTGATTTTATTGGTTATTTAAATATATTTTATTATATATAAGATTAATAAAATTATAAAATAAAATGTTCTTTAATAAAGTGGCCGTGGCCTATTTATACCACCTAAGTTTCCTTTGTGTATGTGTTTTTATTATTAGTTGCTATAGCGGAGGTATAAGTGGAATGGGAGAGTGTGAACTATAATCCCATGAGAATGCACATGCCTGTCCAATCAAAGTTCTGTGCTAGCACTAAATGAATTTAGCACCTCTGCAACTGCCCTACCTGCTCCAGGAATTCAAAAGCAGGTTCCAACCAAGTATTTTATTGCAGCTATAATGAAAAGTGCTCATAAACTAGGCTTTGTCCTTGCTGACGTCTGAGGTTGCAATCCAATCCAATGTCAACATTTCTTATTCATTGAAATGACAGCTGCGTTTAACTGCAAATCAAAATGGCTGCCCCCAGAAAATAAATATGGCAGCCTCCATAAAAATTTCAGTACACGGAACACTGAGCGTGTCACAATGGAACCCTTCAACATACATGGATCATGACATCACAATGGACCCTTGCTGTTTTCCTCCCTGGCAGCAGCCATGATGCTTCATTCTTCAGTCAGGTGTGGATCCATGCACCTCAACAGGTAAGGGCACCAATCAACAGGTAAGGGCACATTTTTGTGTGTCAAACGAAGGTGTCAGACTATGGAAGATTTGTTTGAGGGAACAAGTGGCGCTTCTGTGCAGATTGGAATACTGTCCAGCGTCTATTAGCAAGCCCAGGACACAAAAGCCTTCTTAACTGTTCCTGATGGTATGGAAAAATGAACTCTTAGAGTAACCCTTGTTACTCGCTTTCTCAACACAGGAATAGAAAGCAGCCACCGACAGAGCTAAGCCTTTTCTGTTTCTTGCTTTTGGCCGCTGAAATGCAGGTGCAGTTCAGCTTAGCTTCTGCAACTCACCACCTCTCATGAGATACCATACCTTTTATGCATTTTTGGAGTTGGCAGAATGAGAATGCACATGCCTGTCCAATCAAAGTTCTGTGCTAGCACTAAATGAACTTAGCAACTCTGCAACTGCCCTACCTGCTCCAGGAATTCAAAAGCAGGTTCCAACCAAGTATTTTATTGCAGCTATAATGAAAAGTGCTCATAAACTAGGCTTTGTCCTTGCTGACATCTGTGGTTGCAATCCAATCCCTTGTCAACATTTCTTATTCATTGAAATGACAGCTGTGTTTAACTGCAAATCAAAATGGCTGCCCCCAGAAAATAAATATGGCAGCCTCCATAAAAATTTCAGTACAAGGAACACTGAGCGTGTCACAATGGAACCCTTCAGCATACATGGATGATGACATCACAATGGACCCTTGCTGTTTTCCTCCCTGGCAGCAGCCATGATGCTTCATTCTTCAGTCAGGTGTGGATCCATGCACCTCAACAGGCAAGGGCACCAATCAACAGGTAAGGGCACGTTTTTGTGTGTCAAACGAAGGTGTCAGATTATGGAAGATTTGTTTGAGAGAACAAGACCCTAGGTGCCCTTAATACTCAAATCGGACACTTGCAAGAGAGCATGTCCTTTATTAGACATGATCTTAAAAAAATGTCTGAAAAGATGAAAGAGGTGGAAGGCAGAGTAAGCCACCTAGAGGATGCTATACCCACTATTCAGAAAGATATGGGTAAAATCTCCCATGACGTTTCTTATTTGCTGAACAAAGCTGATGATCTGGAGAATTGGCTTCGCAGGAATAATCTGCGCTTGGTGGGCATTCCAGAAAAAGCTGAAGGAAACAACGCGGTAACCTTTTTTGAACGGTGGCTATTGGAAAAAATCGGAGCAGATAAGTTATCTACCATGTTTGCCATAGAAAGGGCTCATAGGGTGCCATTCCGCCTCCCCACCACCGGGCGCCCTCCAAGGCCAGTCCTTATCAAATTGCTGCATTTCAGAGACAGGGACACTATATTGCGTCCGCCCGCACTCCATGAGGAGCTGACAATAGCTGACAGGAAGATACTTATATTTC
>JAKVIS010001056.1:0-41854 GCA_033119425.1 Bufotes viridis
TGAATAAGAAATGTTGGCATGGGATTGGATTGCAACCACAGAAGTCAGCAAGGAGAAAACCTAGTTTATGAGCACTTTTCACTATAGCTGCATTAAAATACTGGGTTGGAATCTGGTTTTGGATTCCTGCAGCATGTAGCTCAGTTACAGAGGTGCTAAGTTCATTTAGTGCTAGCACAGAACTTTGATTGGACAGGCTGGTGCATTCTCATTGTGCCAAATCCAAAAATGCATAAAAGGTATGGTATCTCATGAGAGGTGGTGAGTTGCAGAAGCTAAGCTGAACTGCACCTGCATGTCAAAGGCCAAAAGCAAGAAACAGAAAAGGCTTAGCTTTGTCGATGGCCGCTTTATATTCCTGTGTTGAGAAAGAGGGTATCGAGGGTTACTCTAAGATATCTTTTTCCATACCATCAGGAACAGTTAAGAAGGCTTTTGTGTTCTGGGCTTGCTAATAGACGCTGGACAGTATTCCAATTTGCACAGAAGCGCCACTAGTTCCCTCAAACAAATCTTTCATAAGCTGACACCTTCGTTTGACACACACAAAAACGTGCCCTTACCTGTTGATTGGTGCCCTTACCTGTTGAGGTGCATGGATCCACACCTGACTGAAGAATGAAGCATCATGGCTGCTGCCAGGGAGGAAAACAGCAAGGGTCCATTGTGATGTCATCATCCATGTATGCTGAAGGGTTCCATTGTGACACGCTCAGTGTTCTGTATATTGAAATTTTTATGGAGGCTGCCATATTGATTTTCTGGAGGCAGCCATTTTAATTTGCAGTTAAACACAGCTGTCATTTCAATGAATAAGAAATGTTGGCAAGGGATTGGATTGCAACCACAGAAGTCAGCAAGGAGAAAACCTAGTTTATGAGCACTTTTCACTATAGCTGCATTAAAATACTGATTTGGAATCTGCTTTTGAATTCCTGCAGCATGTAGCTCAGTTACAGAGGTGCTAAGTTCATTTAGTGCTAGCACAGAACTTTGATTGGACAGGCTGGTGCATTCTTATTGTGCCAACTCCAAAAATGCATAAAAGGTATGGTATCTCATGAGAGGTGGTGAGTTGCAGAAGCTAAGCTGAACTGCACCTGCATTTCAGCGGCCAAAAAGCAAGAAACAGAAAAGGCTTAGCTTTGTCGGTGGCCGCTTTATATTCCTGTGTTGAGAAAGCGGGTATCGAGGGTTACTCTAAGAGTTCTTTTTTCATAACATCAGGAACAGTTAAGAAGGCTTTTGTGTTCTGGGCTTGCTAATAGATGCTGGACAGTATTCCAATCTGCACAGAAGCACCACTTGTTCCCTCAAACAAATCTTTCATAAGCTGACACCTTCGTATGACACACACAAAAACGTGCCCTCACCTGTTGATTGGTGCCCTTAACTGTTGAGGTGCATGGATCCACACCTGACTGAAGAATGAAGCATCATGGCTGCTTCCAGGGAGGAAAACAGCAAGGGTCTATTGTGATGTCATCATCCATGTATGCTGAAGGGTTCCATTGTAACACTTTCAGTGTTCTGTCTATTGAAATTTTTATGGAGGCTGCCATATTTATTTTCTGGAGGCTGCCATTTTGATTTGCAGTTAAACACAGCTGTCATTTCAATGAATAAGAAATGTTGGCAAGGGATTGGAATGCAACCACAGAAGTCAGCAAGGAGAAAACCTAGTTCATGAGCACTTTTCACTATAGCTGCATTAAAATACTGGGTTGGAATCTGCTTTTGGATTCCTGCAGCATGTAGCTCAGTTACAGAGGTGCTAAGTTCATTTAGTGTTAGCACAGAACTTTGATTGGACAGGCTGGTGCATCCTCATTCTGCCAACTCCAAAAATGCATAAAAGGTATGGTATCTCATGAAAAGTGGTGAGTTGCAGAAGCTAAGCTGAACTGTACCTGCATTTCAGCGCCCAAAAAGCAAGAAACAGAAAAGGCTTAGCTTTGTCGGTGGCCACTTTATATTCCTGTGTTGAGAAAGCGAATAACGAGGGTTAATCTAAGAGTTCAGTTTTCCATACCATCAGGAACAGTTAAGAAGGCTTTTGTGTTCTGGGCTTGCTAATAGACGCTGGACAGTATTCCAATCTGCACAGAAGCGCCACTAGTTCCCTCAAACAAATCTTTCATAATCTGACACCTTCGTTTGACGCACACAAAAACGTGCCCTTAACTGTTGATTGGTGCCCTTACCTGTTGAGGTGCATGGATCCACACCTGACTAAAGAATGAAGCATCATGGCTGCTGCCAGGGAGGAAAACAGCAAGGGTCTATTGTGATGTCATCATCCATGTATGCTGAAGGGTTCCATTGTGACACGCTCAGTGTTCTGTCTATTGAAATTTTTATGGAGGCTGCCATATTTATTTTCTGGAGGCTGCCATTTTGATTTGCAGTTAAACACAGCTATCGTTTCAATGAATAAGAAATGTTGGCAAGGGATTGGATTGCAACCACAGAAGTCAGCAAGGAGAAAACCTAGTTTATGAGCACTTTTCACTATAGCTGCATTAAAATACTGGGTTGGAATCTGCTTTTGGATTCCTGCAGCATGTAGCTCAGTTACAGAGGTGCTAAGTTCATTTAGTGCTAGCACAGAACTTTGATTGGACAGGCTGGTGCATCCTCATTCTGCCAACTCCAAAAATGCATAAAAGGTATGGTATCTCATGAAAGGTGGTGAGTTGCAGAAGCTAAGCTGAACTGCACCTGCATTTCAGCGCCCAAAAAGCAAGAAACAGAAAAGGCTTAGCTTTGTCGGTGGCCACTTTATATTCCTGTGTTGAGAAAGCGAATAACGAGGGTTAATCTAAGAGTTCAGTTTTCCATACCATCAGGAACAGTTAAGAAGGCTTTTGTGTTCTGGGCTTGCTAATAGACGCTGGACAGTATTCCAATCTGCACAGAAGCGCCACTTGTTCCCTCAAAAAAATCTTTCATAAGCTGACACCTCCGTTTGACACACACAAAAACTTGCCCTTACCAGTTGATTGGTGCCCTTACCTGTTGAGGTGCATGGATCCACACCTGACTGAAGAATGAAGCATCATGGCTGCTGCCAGGGAGGAAAACAGCAAGGGTCTATTGTGATGTCATCATCCATGTATGCTGAAGGGTTCCATTGTGACACGCTCAGTGTTCTGTCTATTGAAATTTTTATGGAGGCTGCCATATTTATTTTCTGGAGGCTGCCATTTTGATTTGCAGTTAAACATAGCTGTCATTTCAATGAATAAGAAATGTTGGCAAGGGATTGGATTGCAACCACAGAAGTCAGCAAGGAGAAAACCTAGTTTATGAGCACTTTTCACTATAGCTGCATTAAAATACTGATTTGGAATCTGCTTTTGGATTCCTGCAGCATGTAGCTCAGTTACAGAGGTGCTAAGTTCATTTAGTGCTAGCACAGAACTTTGATTGGACAGGCTGGGGCATTCTCATTTTGCCAACTCCAAAAATGCATAAAAGGTATGGTATCTCATGAGAGGTGGTGAGTTGCAGAAGCTAAGCTGAACTGCACCTGCATTTTAACGGCTAAAAAGCAAGAAACAGAAAAGGCTTAGCTTTGTCGGTGGCCGCTTTATATTCTTGTGTTGAGAAAGCGGGTATCGAGGGTTACTCTAAGAGTTCTTTTTTCCATACCATCAGGAATAGTTAAGAAGGCTTTTGTGTTCTGGGCTTGCTAATAGACGCTGGACAGTATTCCAATCTGCACAGAAGCGCCACTTGTTCCCTCAAACAAATCTTTCATAAGCTGACACCTTTGTTTGACACACACAAAAACGTGCCCTTACCTGTTGATTGGTACCATTACCTGTTGAGGTGCATGGATCCACACCTGACTGAAGAATGAAGCATCATGACTGCTGCCAGGGAGGAAAACAGCAAGGGTCCATTGTGATGTCATCATCCATGTATGCTGAAGGGTTCCATTGTGACACGATCAGTGTTCCGTCTATTGAAATTTTTATGGAGGCTGCCATATTGATTTTCTGGAGGCAGCCATTTTGATTTGCAGTTAAACACAGCTGTCATTTCAATGAATAAGACTTGTTGGCAAGGGATTGGATTGCAACCACAGAAGTCAGCAAGGAGAAAACCTAGTTTATGAGCACTTTTCACTATAGCTGCATTAAAATACTGGGTTGGAATCTGCTTTTGGATTCCTGCAGCATGTAGCTCAGTAACAGATGTGCTAAGTTCATTTAGTGCTAGCACAGAACTTTGATTGGACAGGCTGGTGCATCCTCATTGTGCCAACTTCAAAAATGCATAAAAGGTATGGTATCTGATGAGAGGTAGTGAGTTGCAGAAGCTAAGCTGAACTGCACCTGCATTTCAGCGGCCAAAAGGCAAGAAACAGAAAAGGCTTAGCTTTGTCGGTGGCCGCTTTATATTCCTGTGTTGAGAAAGCGGGTATCGAGGGTTACTCTAAGAGTTCTTTTTCCATACCATCAGGAACAGTTAAGAAGGCTTTTGTGTTCTGGGCTTGCTAATAGACGCTGGACAGTATTCCAATCTGCACAGAAGCGCCACTTGTTCCCTCAAACAAATCTTTCATAAGCTGACACCTTCGTTTGACACACACAAAAACGTGCACTTACCTGTTGATTGGTAACCTTACCTGTTGAGGTGCATGGATCCACACCTGACTGAAGAATGAAGCATCATGGCTGCTGCCAGGGAGGAAAACAGCAAGGGTCTATTGTGATGTCATCATCCATGTATGCTGAAGGGTTCCATTGTGACACGCTCAGTGTTCTGTCTATTGAAATTTTTATGGAGGCTGCCATATTTATTTTCTGGAGGCTGCCATTTTGATTTGCAGTTAAACACAGCTGTCATTTCAATGAATAAGAAATGTTGGCATGGGATTGGATTGCAACCACAGAAGTCAGCAAGGAGAAAACCTAGTTTATGAGCACTTTTCACTATAGCTGCATTAAAATACTGGGTTGAAATCTGCTTTTGGATTCCTGCAGCATGTAGCTCAGTTACAGAGGTGCTAAGTTCATTTAGTGCTAGCACAGAACTTTGATTGGACAGGCTGGTGCATCCTCATTCTGCCAACTCCAAAAATGCATAAAAGGTATGGTATCTCATGAAAGGTGGTGAGTTGCAGAAGCTAAGCTGAACTGCACCTGCATTTCAGCGCCCAAAAAGCAAGAAACAGAAAAGGCTTAGCTTTGTCGGTGGCCACTTTATATTCCTGTGTTGATAAAGCGAATAACGAGGGTTAATCTAAGAGTTCAGTTTTCCATACCATCAGGAACAGTTAAGAAGGCTTTTGTGTTCTGGGCTTGCTAATAGACGCTGGACAGTATTCCAATCTGCACAGAAGCGCCACTTGTTCCCTCAAACAAATCTTTCATAAGCTGACACCTTCGTTTGACACACACAAAAACGTGCCCTTACCTGTTGATTGGTGCCCTTACCTGTTGAGGTGCATGGATCCACACCTGACTGAAGAATGAAGCATCATGGCTGCTGCCAGGGAGGAAAACAGCAAGGGTCTATTGTGATGTCATCATCCATGTATGCTGAAGGGTTCCATTGTGACACGCTCAGTGTTCTGTCTATTGAAATTTTTATGGAGGCTGCCATATTTATTTTCTGGAGGCTGCCATTTTGATTTGCAGTTAAACACAGCTGTCATTTCAATGAATAAGAAATGTTGGCAAGGGATTGGATTGCAACCACAGAAGTCAGCAAGGAGAAAACCTAGTTTATGAGCACTTTTCACTATAGCTGCATTAAAATACTGGGTTGGAATCTGCTTTTGGATTCCTGCAGCATGTAGCTCAGTTACAGAGGTGCTAAGTTCATTTAGTGCTAGCACAGAACTTTGATTGGACAGGCTGGTGCATCCTCATTCTGCCAACTCCAAAAATGCATAAAAGGTATGGTATCTCATGAAAGGTGGTGAGTTGCAGAAGCTAAGCTGAACTGCACCTGCATTTCAGCGGCCAAAAAGCAAGAAACAGAAAAGGCTTAGCTTTGTCGGTGGCCACTTTATATTCCTGTGTTGAGAAAGCGAATAACGAGGGTTAATCTAAGAGTTCAGTTTTCCATACCATCAGGAACAGTTAAGAAGGCTTTTGTGTTCTGGGCTTGCTAATAGACGCTGGACAGTATTCCAATCTGCACAGAAGCGCCACTTGTTCCCTCAAACAAATCTTTCATAAGCTGACACCTCCGTTTGACACACACAAAAACTTGCCCTTACCTGTTGATTTGTGCCCTTACCTGTTGAGGTGCATGGATCCACACCTGACTAAAGAATGAAGCATCATGGCTGCTGCCAGGGAGGAAAACAACAAGGGTCTATTGTAATGTCATCATCCATGTATGCTGAAGGGTTCCATTGTGACACGCTCAGTGTTCTGTCTATTGAAATTTTTATGGAGGCTGCCATATTTATTTTCTGGAGGCAGCCATTTTGATTTGCAGTTAAACACAGCTGTCATTTCAATGAATAAGAAATGTTGGCAAGGGATTGGATTGCAACCACAGAAGTCAGCAAGGAGAAAACCTAGTTTATGAGCACTTTTCACTATAGCTGCATTAAAATACTGGGTTGGAATCTGCTTTTGGATTCCTGCAGCATGTAGCTCAGTTACAGAGGTGCTAAGTTCATTTAGTGCTAGCACAGAACTTTGATTGGACAGGCTGGTGCATCCTCATTCTGCCAACTCCAAAAATGCATAAAAGGTATGGTATCTCATGAAAGGTGGTGAGTTGCAGAAGCTAAGCTGAACTGCACCTGCATTTCAGCGCCCAAAAAGCAAGAAACAGAAAAGGCTTAGCTTTGTCGGTGGCCACTTTATATTCCTGTGTTGAGAAAGCGAATAACGAGGGTTAATCTAAGAGTTCAGTTTTCCATACCATCAGGAACAGTTAAGAAGGCTTTTGTGTTCTGGGCTTGCTAATAGACGCTGGACAGTATTCCAATCTGCACAGAAGCGCCACTTGTTCCCTCAAACAAATCTTTCATAAGCTGACACCTTCGTTTGACACACACAAAAACGTGCCCTTACCTGTTGATTGGTGCCCTTACCTGTTGAGGTGCATGGATCCACACCTGACTGAAGAATGAAGCATCATGGCTGCTGCCAGGGAGGAAAACAGCAAGGGTCTATTGTGATGTCATCATCCATGTATGCTGAAGGGTTCCATTGTGACACGCTCAGTGTTCTGTCTATTGAAATTTTTATGGAGGCTGCCATATTTATTTTCTGGAGGCTGCCATTTTGATTTGCAGTTAAACACAGCTGTCATTTCAATGAATAAGAAATGTTGGCAAGGGATTGGATTGCAACCACAGAAGTCAGCAAGGAGAAAACCTAGTTTATGAGCACTTTTCACTATAGCTGCATTAAAATACTGGGTTGGAATCTGCATTTGGATTCCTGCAGCATGTAGCTCAGTTACAGAGGTGCTAAGTTCATTTAGTGCTAGCACAGAACTTTGATTGGACAGGCTGGTGCATTCTCATTGTGCCAACTCCAAAAATGCATAAAAGGTATGGTATCTCATGAGAGGTGGTGAGTTGCAGAAGCTAAGCTGAACTGCACCTGCATTTCAGCGGCCAAAAAGCAAGAAACTGAAAAGGCTTAGCTCTGTCGCTGGCCGCTTTATTTCCTGTGTTGAGAAAGCGGGTAACGATGGTTACTCTAAGAGTTCTTTTTCCATACCATCAGGAACAGTTAAGAAGGCTTTTGTGTTCTGGGCTTGCTAATAGACGCTGGACAGTATTCCAATCTGCACAGAAGCGCCACTTGTTCCCTCAAACAAATCTTTCATAAGCTGACACCTTCGTTTGACACACACAAAAACGTGCCCTTACCTGTTGATTGGTGCCCTTACCTGTTGAGGTGCATGGATCCACACCTGACTGAAGAATGAAGCATCATGGCTGCTGCCAGGGAGGAAAACAGCAAGGGTCTATTGTGATGTCATCATCCATGTATGCTGAAGGGTTCCATTGTGACACGCTCAGTGTTCTGTCTATTGAAATTTTTATGGAGGCTGCCATATTTATTTTCTGGAGGCTGCCATTTTGATTTGCAGTTAAACACAGCTGTCATTTCAATGAATAAGAAATGTTGGCATGGGATTGGATTGCAACCACAGAAGTCAGCAAGGAGAAAACCTAGTTTATGAGCACTTTTCACTATAGCTGCATTAAAATACTGGGTTGAAATCTGCTTTTGGATTCCTGCAGCATGTAGCTCAGTTACAGAGGTGCTAAGTTCATTTAGTGCTAGCACAGAACTTTGATTGGACAGGCTGGTGCATTCTCATTGTGCCAACTCCAAAAATGCATAAAAGGTATGGTATCTCATGAGAGGTGGTGAGTTGCAGAAGCTAAGCTGAACTGCACCTGCATTTCAGCGGCCAAAAAGCAAGAAACAGAAAAGGCTTAGCTTTGTCGATGGCCGCTTTATATTCCTGTGTTGAGAAAGAGGGTATCGAGGGTTACTCTAAGAGTTCTTTTTCCATACCATCAGGAACAGTTAAGAAGGCTTTTTGTTCTGGGCTTGCTAATTGACGCTGGACAGTATTCCAATCTGCACAGAAGCGCCACTTGTTCCCTCAAACAAATCTTTCATAAGCTGACACCTTCGTTTGACACACACAAAAACGTGCCCTTACCTGTTGATTGGTGCCCTTACCTGTTGAGGTGCATGGATCCACACCTGACTGAAGAATGAAGCATCATGGCTGCTGCCAGGGAGGAAAACAGCAAGGGTCTATTGTGATGTCATCATCCATGTATGCTGAAGGGTTCCATTGTGACACGCTCAGTGTTATGTCTATTGAAATTTTTATGGAGGCTGCCATATTTATTTTCTGGAGGCTGCCATTTTGATTTGCAGTTAAACACAGCTGTCATTTCAATGAATAAGAAATGTTGGCAAGGGATTGGATTGCAACCACAGAAGTCAGCAAGGAGAAAACCTAGTTTATGAGCACTTTTCACTATAGCTGCATTAAAATACTGGGTTGGAATCTGCTTTTGGATTCCTGCAGCATGTAGCTCAGTTACAGAGGTGCTAAGTTCATTTAGTGCTAGCACAGAACTTTGATTGGACAGGCTGGTGCATCCTCATTCTGCCAACTCCAAAAATGCATAAAAGGTATGGTATCTCATGAAAGGTGGTGAGTTGCAGAAGCTAAGCTGAACTGCACCTGCATTTCAGCGGCCAAAAAGCAAGAAACAGAAAAGGCTTAGCTTTGTCGGTGGCCACTTTATATTCCTGTGTTGAGAAAGCGAATAACGAGGGTTAATCTAAGAGTTCAGTTTTCCATACCATCAGGAACAGTTAAGAAGGCTTTTGTGTTCTGGGCTTGCTAATAGACGCTGGACAGTATTCCAATCTGCACAGAAGCGCCACTTGTTCCCTCAAACAAATCTTTCATAAGCTGACACCTTCGTTTGTCACACACAAAAACTTGCCCTTACCTGTTGATTGGTGCCCTTACCTGTTGAGGTGCATGGATCCACACCTGACTAAAGAATGAAGCATCATGGCTGCTGCCAGGGAGGAAAACAGCAAGGGTCCATTGTGATGTCATCATCCATGTATGCTGAAGGGTTCCATTGTGACACGCTCAGTGTTCTGTCTATTTAAATTTTTATGGAGGCTACCATATTGATTTTCTGGAGGAAGCCATTTTGATTTGCAGTTAAACACAGCTGTCATTTCAATGAGTAAGAAATGTTGGCAAGGGATTGGATTGCAACCACAGAAGTCAGCAAGGAGAAAACCTAGTTTATGAGCACTTTTCACTATAGCTGCATTAAAATACTGGGTTGGAATCTGCTTTTGGATTTCTGCAGCATGTAGCTCAGTTACAGAGGTGCTAAGTTCATTTAGTGCTAGCACAGAACTTTGATTGGACAGGCTGGTGCATTCTCATTCTGCCAACTCCAAAAATGCATAAAAGGTATGGTATCTCATGAAAGGTGGTGAGTTGCAGAAGCTAAGCTGAACTGCACCTGCATTTCAGCGCCCAAAAAGCAAGAAACAGAAAAGGCTTAGCTTTGTCGGTGGCCACTTTATATTCCTGTGTTGAGAAAGCGAATAACGAGGGTTAATCTAAGAGTTCAGTTTTCCATACCATCAGGAACAGTTAAGAAGGCTTTTGTGTTCTGGGCTTGCTAATAGACGCTGGACAGTATTCCAATCTGCACAGAAGCGCCACTTGTTCCCTCAAACAAATCTTTCATAAGCTGACACCTTCGTTTGACACACACAAAAACTTGCCCTTACCTGTTGATTGGTGCCCTTACCTGTTGAGGTGCATGGATCCACACCTGACTAAAGAATGAAGCATCATGGCTGCTGCCAGGGAGGAAAACAGCAAGGGTCTATTGTGATGTCATCATCCATGTATGCTGAAGGGTTCCATTGTGACACGCTCAGTGTTCTGTCTATTGAAATTTTTATGGAGGCTGCCATATTTATTTTCTGGAGGCTGCCATTTTGATTTGCAGTTAAACACAGCTGTCATTTCAATGAATAAGAAATGTTGGCAAGGGATTGGATTGCAACCACAGAAGTCAGCAAGGAGAAAACCTAGTTTATGAGCACTTTTCACTATAGCTGCATTAAAATACTGGGTTGGAATCTGCATTTGGATTCCTGCAGCATGTAGCTCAGTTACAGAGGTGCTAAGTTCATTTAGTGCTAGCACAGAACTTTGATTGGACAGGCTGGTGCATCCTCATTCTGCCAACTCCAAAAATGCATAAAAGGTATGGTATCTCATGAGAGGTGGTGAGTTGCAGAAGCTAAGCTGAACTGCACCTGCATTTCAGCGCCCAAAAAGCAAGAAACAGAAAAGGCTTAGCTTTGTCGGTGGCCACTTTATATTCCTGTGTTGAGAAAGCGAATAACGAGGGTTAATCTAAGAGTTCAGTTTTCCATACCATCAGGAACAGTTAAGAAGGCTTTTGTGTTCTGGGCTTGCTAATAGACGCTGGACAGTATTCCAATCTGCACAGAAGCGCCACTTGTTCCCTCAAACAAATCTTTCATAAGCTGACACCTTCGTTTGACACACACAAAAACTTGCCCTTACCTGTTGATTGGTGCCCTTACCTGTTGAGGTGCATGGATCCACACCTGACTAAAGAATGAAGCATCATGGCTGCTGCCAGGGAGGAAAACAGCAAGGGTCTATTGTGATGTCATCATCCATGTATGCTGAAGGGTTCCATTGTGACACGCTCAGTGTTCTGTCTATTGAAATTTTTATGGAGGCTGCCATATTTATTTTCTGGAGGCTGCCATTTTGATTTGCAGTTAAACACAGCTGTCATTTCAATGAATAAGAAATGTTGGCATGGGATTGGATTGCAACCACAGAAGTCAGCAAGGAGAAAACCTAGTTTATGAGCACTTTTCACTATAGCTGCATTAAAATACTGGGTTGGAATCTGCTTTTGGATTCCTGCAGCATGTAGCTCAGTTACAGAGGTGCTAAGTTCATTTAGTGCTAGCACAGAACTTTGATTGGACAGGCTGGTGCATTCTCATTGTGCCAACTCCAAAAATGCATAAAAGGTATGGTATCTCATGAGAGGTGGTGAGTTGCAGAAGCTAAGCTGAACTGCACCTGCATTTCAGCGGCCAAAAAGCAAGAAACAGAAAAGGCTTAGCTTTGTCGATGGCCGCTTTATATTCCTGTGTTGAGAAAGCGGGTATCGAGGGTTACTCTAAGAGTTCTTTTTCCATACCATCAGGAACAGTTAAGAAGGCTTTTGTGTTCTGGGCTTGCTAATAGACGCTGGACAGTATTCCAATCTGCACAGAAGCGCCACTTGTTCCCTCAAACAAATCTTTCATAAGCTGACACCTTCGTTTGACACACACAAAAACGTGCCCTTACCTGTTGATTGGTGCCCTTACCTGTTGATGTGCATGGATCCACACCTGACTGAAGAATGAAGCATCATGGCTGCTGCCAGGGAGGAAAACAGCAAGGGTCCATTGTGATGTCATCATCCATGTATGCTGAAGGGTTCCATTGTGACACGCTCAGTGTTCCGTCTATTGAAATTTTTATGGAGGCTGCCATATTGATTTTCTGGAGGCAGCCATTTTGATTTGCAGTTAAACACAGCTGTCATTTCAATGAATAAGAAATGTTGGCATGGGATTGGATTGCAACCACAGAAGTCAGCAAGGAGAAAACCTAGTTTATGAGCACTTTTCACTATAGCTGCATTAAAATACTGGGTTGGAATCTGCTTTTGGATTCCTGCAGCATGTAGCTCAGTTACAGAGGTGCTAAGTTCATTTAGTGCTAGCACAGAACTTTGATTGGACAGGCTGGTGCATTCTCATTGTGCCAACTCCAAAAATGCATAAAAGGTATGGTATCTCATGAGAGGTGGTGAGTTGCAGAAGCTAAGCTGAACTGCACCTGCATTTCAGCGGCCAAAAAGCAAGAAACAGAAAAGGCTTAGCTTTGTCGGTGGCCGCTTTATATTCCTGTGTTGAGAAAGCGGGTAACGAGGGTTACTCTAAGAGTTCTTTTTCCATACCATCAGGAACAGTTAAGAAGGCTTTTGTGTTCTGGGCTTGCTAATAGACGCTGGACAGTATTCCAATCTGCACAGAAGCGCCACTTGTTCCCTCAAACAAATCTTTCATAAGCTGACACCTTCGTTTGACACACACAAAAACGTGCCCTTACCTGTTGATTGGTGCCCTTACCTGTTGAGGTGCATGGATCCACACCTGACTGAAGAATGAAGCATCATGGCTGCTGCCAGGGAGGAAAACAGCAAGGGTCCATTGTGATGTCATCATCCATGTATGCTGAAGGGTTCCATTGTGACACGCTCAGTGTTCTGTCTATTGAAATTTTTATGGAGGCTGCCATATTGATTTTCTGGAGGCAGCCATTTTGATTTGCAGTTAAACACAGCTGTCATTTCAATGAATAAGAAATGTTGGCATGGGATTGGATTGCAACCACAGAAGTCAGCAAGGAGAAAACCTAGTTTATGAGCACTTTTCACTATAGCTGCATTAAAATACTGGGTTGGAATCTGCTTTTGGATTCCTGCAGCATGTAGCTCAGTTACAGAGGTGCTAAGTTCATTTAGTGCTAGCACAGAACTTTGATTGGACAGGCTGGTGCATTCTCATTGTGCCAACTCCAAAAATGCATAAAAGGTATGGTATCTCATGAGAGGTGGTGAGTTGCAGAAGCTAAGCTGAACTGCACCTGCATTTCAGCGGCCAAAAAGCAAGAAACAGAAAAGGCTTAGCTTTGTCGGTGGCCGCTTTATATTCCTGTGTTGAGAAAGCGGGTATCGAGGGTTACTCTAAGTGTTCTTTTTTTCATAACATCAGGAACAGTTAAGAAGGCTTTTGTGTTCTGGGCTTGCTAATAGACGCTGGACAGTATTCCAATCTGCACAGAAGCGCCACTTGTTCCCTCAAACAAATCTTTCATCAGCTGACACCTTCGCATGACACACACAAAAACGTACCCTTACCTGTTGATTGGTGCCCTTACCTGTTGAGGTGCATGGATCCACACCTGACTGAAGAATGAAGCATCATGGCTGCTGCCAGGGAGGAAAACAGCAAGGGTCTATTGTGATGTCATCATCCATGTATGCTGAAGGGTTCCATTGTGACACGCTCAGTGTTCTGTATATTGAAATTTTTATGGAGGCTGCCATATTTATTTTCTGGAGGCAGCCATTTTGATTTGCAGTTAAACACAGCTGTCATTTCAATGAATAAGAAATGTTGGCAAGGGATTGGATTGCAACCACAGAAGTCATCAAGGAGAAAACCTAGTTTATGAGCACTTTTCACTATAGCTGCATTAAAATACTGGGTTGGAATCTGCTTTTGGATTCCTGCAGCATGTAGCTCAGTTACAGAGGTGCTAAGTTCATTTAGTGCTAGCACAGAACTTTGATTGGACAGGCTGGTGCATCCTCATTCTGCCAACTCCAAAAATGCATAAAAGGTATGGTATCTCATGAGAGGTGGTGAGTTGCAGAAGCTAAGCTGAACTGCACCTGCATTTCAGCGGCCAAAAAGCAAGAAACAGAAAAGGCTTAGCTTTGTCGATGGCCGCTTTATATTCCTGTGTTGAGAAAGCGGGTATCGAGGGTTACTCTAAGAGTTCTTTTTCCATACCATCAGGAACAGTTAAGAAGGCTTTTGTGTTCTGGGCTTGCTAATAGACGCTGGACAGTATTCCAATCTGCACAGAAGCGCCACTAGTTCCCTCAAACAAATCTTTCATAATCTGACACCTTCGTTTGACACACACAAAAACGTGCCCTTACCTGTTGATTGGTGCCCTTACCTGTTGAGGTGCATGGATCCACACCTGACTGAAGAATGAAGCATCATGGCTGCTGCCAGGGAGGAAAACAGCAAGGGTCTATTGTGATGTCATCATCCATGTATGCTGAAGGGTTCCATTGTGACACGCTCAGTGTTCTGTCTATTGAAATTTTTATGGAGGCTGCCATATTTATTTTCTGGAGGCTGCCATTTTGATTTGCAGTTAAACACAGCTGTCATTTCAATGAATAAGAAATGTTGGCAAGGGATTGGATTGCAACCACAGAAGTCAGCAAGGAGAAAACCTAGTTTATGAGCACTTTTCACTATAGCTGCATTAAAATACTGATTTGGAATCTGCTTTTGGATTCCTGCAGCATGTAGCTCAGTTACAGAGGTGCTAAGTTCATTTAGTGCTAGCACAGAACTTTGATTGGACAGGCTGGTGCATTCTCATTGTGCCAACTCCAAAAATGCATAAAAGGTATGGTATCTCATGAGAGGTGGTGAGTTGCAGAAGCTAAGCTGAACTGCACCTGCATTTCAGCGGCCAACAAGCAAGAAACAGAAAAGGCTTAGCTTTGTCGGTGGCCGCTTTATATTCCTGTGTTGAGAAAGCGGGTATCGAGGGTTACTCTAAGAGTTCTTTTTTTCATAACATCAGGAACAGTTAAGAAGGCTTTTGTGTTCTGGGCTTGCTAATAGATGCTGGACAGTATTCCAATCTGCACTGAAGCGCCACTTGTTCCCTCAAACATATCTTTCATAAGCTGACACCTTCGTATGACACACACAAAATCGTGCCCTTACCTGTTGATTGGTACCCTTACCTGTTGAGGTGCATGGATCCACACCTGACTGAAGAATGAAGCATCATGGCTGCTGCCAGGGAGGAAAACAGCAAGGGTCTATTGTGATGTCATCATCCATGTATGCTGAAGGGTTCCATTGTGACACGCTCAGTGTTCTGTCTATTGAAATTTTTATGGAGGCTGCCATATTTATTTTCTGGAGGCTGCCATTTTGATTTGCAGTTAAACACAGCTGTCATTTCAATGAATAAGAAATGTTGGCAAGGGATTGGATTGCAACCACAGAAGTCAGCAAGGAGAAAACCTAGTTTATGAGCACTTTTCACTATAGCTGCATTAAAATACTGGGTTGGAATCTGCTTTTGGATTCCTGCAGCATGTAGCTCAGTTACAGAGGTGCTAAGTTCATTTAGTGCTAGCACAGAACTTTGATTGGACAGGCTGGTGCATTCTCATTTTGCCAACTCCAAAAATGCATAAAAGGTATGGTATCTCATGAGAGGTGGTGAGTTGCAGAAGCTAAGCTGAACTGCACCTGCATTTCAGCGGCCAAAAGGCAAGAAACAGAAAAGGCTTAGCTTTGTCGGTGGCCGCTTTATATTCTTGTGTTGAGAAAGCGGGTATCGAGGGTTACTCTAAGAGTTCTTTTTCCATACCATCAGGAACAGTTAAGAAGGCTTTTGTGTTCTGGGCTTGCTAATAGACGCTGGACAGTATTCCAATCTGCACAGAAGCGCCACTTGTTCCCTCAAACAAATCTTTCATAAGCTGACACCTTCGTTTGACACACACAAAAACGTGCCCTTACCTGTTGATTGGTACCCTTACCTGTTGAGGTGCATGGATCCACACCTGACTGAAGAATGAAGCATCATGGCTGCTGCCAGGGAGGAAAACAGCAAGGGTCTATTGTGATGTCATCATCCATGTATGCTGAAGGGTTCCATTGTGACACGCTCAGTGTTCTGTCTATTGAAATTTTTATGGAGGCTGCCATATTTATTTTCTGGAGGCTGCCATTTTGATTTGCAGTTAAACACAGCTGTCATTTCAATGAATAAGAAATGTTGGCAAGGGATTGGATTGCAACCACAGAAGTCAGCAAGGAGAAAACCTAGTTTATGAGCACTTTTCACTATAGCTGCATTAAAATACTGGGTTGGAATCTGCTTTTGGATTCCTGCAGCATGTAGCTCAGTTACAGATGTGCTAAGTTCATTTAGTGCTAGCACAGAACTTTGATTAAACAGGCTGGTGCATCCTCATTGTGCCAACTTCAAAAATGCATAAAAGGTATGGTATCTCATGAGAGGTAGTGAGTTGCAGAAGCTAAGCTGAACTGCACCTGCATTTCAGCGGCCAAAAGGCAAGAAACAGAAAAGGCTTATCTTTGTCGGTGGCCGCTTTATATTCCTGTGTTGAGAAAGCGGGTATCGAGGGTTACTCTAAGAGTTCTTTTTTCCATACTATCAGGAACAGTTAAGAAGGCTTTTGTGTTCTGGGCTTGCTAATAGACGCTGGACAGTATTCCAATCTGCACAGAAGCGCCACTTGTTCCCTCAAACAAATCTTTCATAAGCTGACACCTTCGTTTGACACACACAAAAACGTGCCCTTACCTGTTGATTGGTAACCTTACCTGTTGAGGTGCATGGATCCACACCTGACTAAAGAATGAAGCATCATGGCTGCTGCCAGGGAGGAAAACAGCAAGGGTCTATTGTGATGTCATCATCCATGTATGCTGAAGGGTTCCATTGTGACACGCTCAGTGTTCTGTCTATTGAAATTTTTATGGAGGCTGCCATATTTATTTTCTGGAGGCTGCCATTTTGATTTGCAGTTAAACACAGCTGTCATTCCAATGAATAAGAAATGTTGGCATGGGATTGGATTGCAACCACAGAAGTCAGCAAGGATAAAACCTAGTTTATGAGCACTTTTCACTATAGCTGCATTAAAATACTGGGTTGAAATCTGCTTTTGGATTCCTGCAGCATGTAGCTCAGTTACAGACGTGCTAAGTTCATTTAGTGCTAGCACAGAACTTTGATTGGACAGGCTGGTGCATTCTCATTGTGCCAACTCCAAAAATGCAAAAAAGGTATGGTATCTCATGAGAGGTGGTGAGTTGCAGAAGCTAAGCTGAACTGCACCTGCATTTCAGCGGCCAAAAAGCAAGAAACAGAAAAGGCTTAGCTTTGTCGATGGCCGCTTTATATTCCTGTGTTGAGAAAGAGGGTATCGATGGTTACTCTAAGAGTTCTTTTTTCCATACCATCAGGAACAGTTAAGAAGGCTTTTTTGTTCTGGGCTTGCTAATTGACGCTGGTCAGTATTCCAATCTGCACAGAAGCGCCACTTGTTCCCTCAAACAAATCTTTCATAAGCTGACACCTTCGTTTGACACACACACAAACGTGCCCTTACCTGTTGATTGGTGCCCTTACCTGTTGAGGTGCATGGATCCACACCTGACTGAAGAATGAAGCATCATGGCTGCTGCCAGGGAGGAAAACAGCAAGGGTCTATTGTGATGTCATCATCCATGTATGCTGAAGGGTTCCATTGTGACACGCTCAGTGTTATGTCTATTGAAATTTTTATGGAGGCTGCCATATTTATTTTCTGGAGGCTGCCATTTTGATTTGCAGTTAAACACAGCTGTCATTTCAATGAATAAGAAATGTTGGCAAGGGATTGGATTGCAACCACAGAAGTCAGCAAGGAGAAAACCTAGTTTATGAGCACTTTTCACTATAGCTGCATTAAAATACTGGGTTGGAATCTGCTTTTAGATTCCTGCAGCATGTAGCTCAGTTACAGAGGTGCTAAGTTCATTTAGTGCTAGCACAGAACTTTGATTGGACAGGCTGGTGAATCCTCATTCTGCCAACTCCAAAAATGCATAAAAGGTATGTTATCTCATGAAAGGTGGTGAGTTGCAGAAGCTAAGCTGAACTGCACCTGCATTTCAGCGGCCAAAAAGCAAGAAACAGAAAAGGCTTAGCTTTGTCGGTGGCCACTTTATATTCCTGTGTTGAGAAAGCGAATAACGAGGGTTAATCTAAGAGTTCAGTTTTCCATACCATCAGGAACAGTTAAGAAGGCTTTTGTGTTCTGGGCTTGCTAATAGATGCTGGACAGTATTCCAATCTGCACAGAAGCGCCACTTGTTCCCTCAAACAAATCTTTCATAAGCTGACACCTTCGTTTGACACACACAAAAACTTGCCCTTACCTGTTGATTGGTGCCCTTACCTGTTGAGGTGCATGGATCCACACCTGACTAAAGAATGAAGCATCATGACTGCTGCCAGGGAGGAAAACAACAAGGGTATATTGTGATGTCATCATCCATGTATGCTGAAGGGTTCCATTGTGACACGCTCAGTGTTCTGTCTATTTAATTTTTTATGGAGGCTGCCATATTTATTTTCTGGAGGCAGCCATTTTGATTTGCAGTTAAACACAGCTGTCATTTCAATGAATAAGAAATGTTGGCAAGGGATTGGATTGCAACCACAGAAGTCAGCAAGGAGAAAACCTAGTTCATGAGCACTTTTCACTATAGCTGCATTAAAATACTGGGTTGGAATCTGCTTTTGGATTCCTGTAGCATGTAGCTCAGTTACAGAGGTGCTAAGTTCATTTAGTGCTAGCACAGAACTTTGATTGGACAGGCTGGTGCATCCTCATTCTGCCAACTCCAAAAATGCATAAAAGGTATGGTATCTCATGAAAGGTGGTGAGTTGCAGAAGCTAAGCTGAACTGCACCTGCATTTCAGCGCCCAAAAAGCAAGAAACAGAAAAGGCTTAGCTTTGTCGGTGGCCACTTTATATTCCTGTGTTGAGAAAGCGAATAACGAGGGTTAATCTAAGAGTTCAGTTTTCCATACCATCAGGAACAGTTAAGAAGGCTTTTGTGTTCTGGGCTTGCTCATAGACGCTGGACAGTATTCCAATCTGCACAGAAGCGCCACTAGTTCCCTCAAACAAATCTTTCATAAGCTGACACCTTCGTTTGACACACACAAAAACTTGCCCTTACCTGTTGATTGGTGCCCTTACCTGTTGAGGTGCATGGATCCACACCTGACTAAAGAATGAAGCATCATGGCTGCTGCCAGGGAGGAAAACAGCAAGGGTCTATTGTGATGTCATCATCCATGTATGCTGAAGGGTTCCATTGTGACACGCTCAGTGTTCTGTCTATTGAAATTTTTATGGAGGCTGCCATATTTATTTTCTGGAGGCTGCCATTTTGATTTGCAGTTAAACACAGCTATCATTTCAATGAATAAGAAATGTTGGCAAGGGATTGGATTGCAACCACAGAAGTCAGCAAGGAGAAAACCTAGTTTATGAGCACTTTTCACTATAGCTGCATTAAAATACTGGGTTGGAATCTGCATTTGGATTCCTGCAGCATGTAGCTCAGTTACAGAGGTGCTAAGTTCATTTAGTGCTAGCACAGAACTTTGATTGGACAGGCTGGTGCATTCTCATTGTGCCAACTCCAAAAATGCATAAAAGGTATGGTATCTCATGAGAGGTGGTGAGTTGCAGAAGCTAAGCTGAACTGCACCTGCATTTCAGCGGCCAAAAAGCAAGAAACTGAAATGGCTTAGCTTTGTCGCTGGCCGCTTTCTATTCCTGTGTTGAGAAAGCGGGTAACGATGGTTACTCTAAGAGTTCTTTTTCCATACCATCAGGAACAGTTAAGAAGGCTTTTGTGTTCTGGGCTTGCTAATAGACGCTGGACAATATTCCAATCTACACAGAAGCGCCACTTGTTCCCTCAAACAAATCTTTCATAAGCTGACACCTTCGTTTGACACACACAAAAACTTGCCCTTACCTGTTGATTGGTGCCCTTACCTGTTGAGGTGCATGGATCCACACCTGACTGAAGAATGAAGCATCATGGCTGCTGCCAGGGAGGAAAACAGCAAGGGTCTATTGTGATGTCATCATCCATGTATGCTGAAGGGTTCCATTGTGACACGCTCAGTGTTCTGTCTATTGAAATTTTTATGGAGGCTGCCATATTTATTTTCTGGAGGCTGCCATTTTGATTTGCAGTTAAACACAGCTATCATTTCAATGAATAAGAAATGTTGGCAAGGGATTGGATTGCAACCACAGAAGTCAGCAAGGAGAAAACCTAGTTTATGAGCACTTTTCACTATAGCTGCATTAAAATACTGGGTTGGAATCTGCATTTGGATTCCTGCAGCATGTAGCTCAGTTACAGAGGTGCTAAGTTCATTTAGTGCTAGCACAGAACTTTGATTGGACAGGCTGGTGCATTCTCATTGTGCCAACTCCAAAAATGCATAAAAGGTATGGTATCTCATGAGAGGTGGTGAGTTGCAGAAGCTAAGCTGAACTGCACCTGCATTTCAGCGGCCAAAAAGCAAGAAACTGAAAAGGCTTAGCTCTGTCGCTGGCCGCTTTCTATTTCTGTGTTGAGAAAGCGGGTAACGATGGTTACTCTAAGAGTTCTTTTTCCATACCATCAGGAACAGTTAAGAAGGCTTTTGTGTTCTGGGCTTACTAATAGACGCTGGACAATATTCCAATCTACACAGAAGCGCCACTTGTTCCCTCAAACAAATCTTTCATAAGCTGACACCTTTGTTTGACACACACAAAAACGTGCCCTTACCTGTTGATTGGTGCCCTTACCTGTTGATGTGCATGGATCCACACCTGACTGAAGAATGAAGCATCATAGCTGCTGCCAGGGAGGAAAACAGCAAGGCTCCATTGTGATGTTATCATCCATGCATGCTGAAGGGTTCGATTGTGACACGCTCAGTGTTCCGTCTATTGAAATTTTTATGGAGGCTGCCATATTGATTTTCTGGAGGCAGCCATTTTGATTTGCAGTTAAACACAGCTGTCATTTCAATGAATAAGAAATGTTGTCATGGGAATGGATTGCAACCACAAAAGTCAGCAAGGAGAAAACCTAGTTTATGAGCACTTTTCACTATAGCTGCATTAAAATACTGGGTTGGAATCTGGTTTTGGATTCCTGCAGCAAGTAGCTCAGATACAGATGTGCTAAGTTCATTTAGTGCTAGCACAGAACTTTGATTGGACAGGCTGGTGCATCCTCATTGTGCCAACTTCAAAAATGCATAAAAGGTATGGTATCTCATGAGAGGTAGTGAGTTGCAGAAGCTAAGCTGAACTGCACCTGCATTTCAGCGGCCAAAAGGCAAGAAACAGAAAAGGCTTATCTTTGTCGGTGGCCGCTTTATATTCCTGTGTTGAGAAAGCGGGTATCGAGGGTTACTCTAAGAG
Source organism: Bufotes viridis (assembly GCA_033119425.1). Classification (NCBI taxonomy): domain Eukaryota; kingdom Metazoa; phylum Chordata; class Amphibia; order Anura; family Bufonidae; genus Bufotes; species Bufotes viridis. Next base: position 21,471 of record JAKVIS010001056.1, read on the forward strand.
TTCTTTTTCCATACTATCAGGAACAGTTAAGAAGGCTTTTGTGTTCTGGGCTTGCTAATAGACGCTGGACAGTATTCCAATCTGCACAGAAGCGCCACTTGTTCCCTCAAACAAATCTTTCATAAGCTGACACCTTCGTTTGACACACACAAAAACGTGCCCTTACCTGTTGATTGGTGCCCTTACCTGTTGAGGTGCATGGATCCACACCTGACTGAAGAATGAAGCATCATGGCTGCTGCCAGGGAGGAAAACAGCAAGGGTCTATTGTGATGTCATCATCCATGTATGCTGAAGGGTACCATTGTGACACGCTCAGTGTTCTGTCTATTGAAATTTTTATGGAGGCTGCCATATTTATTTTCTGGAGGCTGCCATTTTGATTTGCAGTTAAACACAGCTGTCATTTCAATGAATAAGAAATGTTGGCATGGGATTGGATTGCAACCACAGAAGTCAGCAAGGAGAAAACCTAGTTTATGAGCACTTTTCACTATAGCTGCATTAAAATACTGGGTTGAAATCTGCTTTTGGATTCCTGCAGCATGTAGCTCAGTTACAGAGGTGCTAAGTTCATTTAGTGCTAGCACAGAACTTTGATTGGACAGGCTGGTGCATTCTCATTGTGCCAACTCCAAAAATGCAAAAAGGTATGGTATCTCATGAGAGGTGGTGAGTTGCAGAAGCTAAGCTGAACTGCACCTGCATTTCAGCGGCCAAAAAGCAAGAAACAGAAAAGGCTTAGCTTTGTCGATGGCCGCTTTATATTCCTGTGTTGAGAAAGAGGGTATCGAGGGTTACTCTAAGAGTTCTTTTTTCCATACCATCAGGAACAGTTAAGAAGGCTTTTTTGTTCTGGGCTTGCTAATTGACGCTGGACAGTATTCCAATCTGCACAGAAGCGCCACTTGTTCCCTCAAACAAATCATTCATAAGCTTACACCTTCGTTTGACACACACAAAAACGTGCCCTTACCTGTTGATTGGTGCCCTTACCTGTTGAGGTGCATGGATCCACACCTGACTGAAGAATGAAGCATCATGGCTGCTGCCAGGGAGGAAAACAGCAAGGGTCTATTGTGATGTCATCATCCATGTATGCTGAAGGGTTCCATTGTGACACGCTCAGTGTTATGTCTATTGAAATTTTTATGGAGGCTGCCATATTTATTTTCTGGAGGCTGCCATTTTGATTTGCAGTTAAACACAGCTATCATTTCAATGAATAAGAAATGTTGGCAAGGGATTGGATTGCAACCACAGAAGTCAGCAAGGAGAAAACCTAGTTTATGAGCACTTTTCACTATAGCTGCATTAAAATACTGGGTTGGAATCTGCATTTGGATTCCTGCAGCATGTAGCTCAGTTACAGAGGTGCTAAGTTCATTTAGTGCTAGCACAGAACTTTGATTGGACAGGCTGGTGCATTCTCATTGTGCCAACTCCAAAAATGCATAAAAGGTATGGTATCTCATGAGAGGTGGTGAGTTGCAGAAGCTAAGCTGAACTGCACCTGCATTTCAGCGGCCAAAAAGCAAGAAACAGAAAAGGCTTAGCTTTGTCGCTGGCCGCTTTATATTCCTGTGTTGAGAAAGCGGGTAACGATGGTTACTCTAAGAGTTCTTTTTCCATACCATCAGGAACAGTTAAGAAGGCTTTTGTGTTCTGGGCTTACTAATAGACGCTGGACAATATTCCAATCTACACAGAAGCGCCACTTGTTCCCTCAAACAAATCTTTCATAAGCTGACACCTTTGTTTGACACACACAAAAACGTGCCCTTACCTGTTGATTGGTGCCCTTACCTGTTGATGTGCATGGATCCACACCTGACTGAAGAATGAAGCATCATAGCTGCTGCCAGGGAGGAAAACAGCAAGGCTCCATTGTGATGTTATCATCCATGCATGCTGAAGGGTTCCGATTGTGACACGCTCAGTGTTCCGTCTATTGAAATTTTTATGGAGGCTGCCATATTGATTTTCTGGAGGCAGCCATTTTGATTTGCAGTTAAACACAGCTGTCATTTCAATGAATAAGAAATGTTGTCATGGGAATGGATTGCAACCACAAAAGTCAGCAAGGAGAAAACCTAGTTTATGAGCACTTTTCACTATAGCTGCATTAAAATACTGGGTTGGAATCTGGTTTTGGATTCCTGCAGCATGTAGCTCAGATACAGATGTGCTAAGTTCATTTAGTGCTAGCACAGAACTTTGATTGGACAGGCTGGTGCATCCTCATTGTGCCAACTTCAAAAATGCATAAAAGGTATGGTATCTCATGAGAGGTGGTGAGTTGCAGAAGCTAAGCTGAACTGCACCTGCATTTCAGCGGCCAAAAAGCAAGAAACAGAAAAGGCTTAGCTTTGTCGGTGGCCGCTTTATATTCCTGTGTTGAGAAAGCGGGTATCGAGGGTTACTCTAAGAGTTCTTTTTCCATACCATCAGGAACAGTTAAGAAGGCTTTTGTGTTCTGGGCTTGCTAATAGACGCTGGACAGTATTCCAATCTGCACAGAAGCGCCACTTGTTCCCTCAAACAAATCTTTCATAAGCTGACACCTTCGTTTGACACACACAAAAACGTGCCCTTACCTGTTGATTGGTGACCTTACCTGTTGAGGTGCATGGATCCACACCTGACTAAAGAATGAAGCATCATGGCTGCTGCCAGGGAGGAAAACAGCAAGGGTCTATTGTGATGTCATCATCCATGTATGCTGAAGGGTTCCATTGTGACACGCTCAGTGTTCTGTCTATTGAAATTTTTATGGAGGCTGCCATATTTATTTTCTGGAGGCTGCCATTTTGATTTGCAGTTAAACACAGCTGTCATTTCAATGAATAAGAAATGTTGGCATGGGATTGGATTGCAACCACAGAAGTCAGCAAGGAGAAAACCTAGTTTATGAGCACTTTTCACTATAGCTGCATTAAAATACTGGGTTGAAATCTGCTTTTGGATTCCTGCAGCATGTAGCTCAGTTACAGACGTGCTAAGTTCATTTAGTGCTAGCACAGAACTTTGATTGGACAGGCTGGTGCATTCTCATTGTGCCAACTCCAAAAATGCATAAAAGGTATGGTATCTCATGAGAGGTGGTGAGTTGCAGAAGCTAAGCTGAACTGCACCTGCATTTCAGCGGCCAAAAAGCAAGAAACAGAAAAGGCTTAGCTTTGTCGATGGCCGCTTTATATTCCTGTGTTGAGAAAGCGGGTATCGAGGGTTACTCTAAGAGTTCTTTTTCCATACCATCAGGAACAGTTAAGAAGGCTTTTGTGTTCTGGGCTTGCTAATAGACGCTGGACAGTATTCCAATCTGCACAGAAGCGCCACTTGTTCCCTCAAACAAATCTTTCATAAGCTGACACCTTCGTTTGACACACACAAAAACGTGCCCTTACCTGTTGATTGGTGCCCTTACCTGTTGAGGTGCATGGATCCACACCTGACTGAAGAATGAAGCATCATGGCTGCTGCCAGGGAGGAAAACAGCAAGGGTCTATTGTGATGTCATCATCCATGTATGCTGAAGGGTTCCATTGTGACACGCTCAGTGTTCTGTCTATTGAAATTTTTATGGAGGCTGCCATATTTATTTTCTGGAGGCTGCCATTTTGATTTGCAGTTAAACACAGCTGTCATTTCAATGAATAAGAAATGTTGGCATGGGATTGGATTGCAACCACAGAAGTCAGCAAGGAGAAAACCTAGTTTATGAGCACTTTTCACTATAGCTGCATTAAAATACTGGGTTGAAATCTGCTTTTGGATTCCTGCAGCATGTAGCTCAGTTACAGACGTGCTAAGTTCATTTAGTGCTAGCACAGAACTTTGATTGGACAGGCTGGTGCATTCTCATTGTGCCAACTCCAAAAATGCATAAAAGGTATGGTATCTCATGAGAGGTGGTGAGTTGCAGAAGCTAAGCTGAACTGCACCTGCATTTCAGCGGCCAAAAAGCAAGAAACAGAAAAGGCTTAGCTTTGTCGATGGCCGCTTTATATTCCTGTGTTGAGAAAGAGGGTATCGAGGGTTACTCTAAGAGTTCTTTTTCCATACCATCAGGAACAGTTAAGAAGGCTTTTGTGTTCTGGGCTTGCTAATTGACGCTGGACAGTATTCCAATCTGCACAGAAGCGCCACTTGTTCCCTCAAACAAATCATTCATAAGCTGACACCTTCGTTTGACACACACAAAAACGTGCCCTTACCTGTTGATTGGTGCCCTTACCTGTTGAGGTGCATGGATCCACACCTGACTGAAGAATGAAGCATCATGGCTGCTGCCAGGGAGGAAAACAGCAAGGGTCTATTGTGATGTCATCATCCATGTATGCTGAAGGGTTCCATTGTGACACGCTCAGTGTTCTGTCTATTGAAATTTTTATGGAGGCTGCCATATTTATTTTCTGGAGGCTGCCATTTTGATTTGCAGTTAAACACAGCTATCATTTCAATGAATAAGAAATGTTGGCAAGGGATTGGATTGCAACCACAGAAGTCAGCAAGGAGAAAACCTAGTTTATGAGCACTTTTCACTATAGCTGCATTAAAATACTGGGTTGGAATCTGCATTTGGATTCCTGCAGCATGTAGCTCAGTTACAGAGGTGCTAAGTTCATTTAGTGCTAGCACAGAACTTTGATTGGACAGGCTGGTGCATTCTCATTGTGCCAACTCCAAAAATGCATAAAAGGTATGGTATCTCATGAGAGGTGGTGAGTTGCAGAAGCTAAGCTGAACTGCACCTGCATTTCAGCGGCCAAAAAGCAAGAAACTGAAAAGGCTTAGCTCTGTCGCTGGCCGCTTTCTTTTTCTGTGTTGAGAAAGCGGGTAACGATGGTTACTCTAAGAGTTCTTTTTTCCATACCATCAGGAACAGTTAAGAAGGCTTTTGTGTTCTGGGCTTACTAATAGACGCTGGACAATATTCCAATCTACACAGAAGCGCCACTTGTTCCCTCAAACAAATCTTTCATAAGCTGACACCTTTGTTTGACACACACAAAAACGTGCCCTTACCTGTTGATTGGTGCCCTTACCTGTTGATGTGCATGGATCCACACCTGACTGAAGAATGAAGCATCATAGCTGCTGCCAGGGAGGAAAACAGCAAGGCTCCATTGTGATGTTATCATCCATGCATGCTGAAGGGTTCGATTGTGACACGCTCAGTGTTCCAACTATTGAAATTTTTATGGAGGCTGCCATATTGATTTTCTGGAGGCAGCCATTTTGATTTGCAGTTAAACACAGCTGTCATTTCAATGAATAAGAAATGTTGTCATGGGAATGGATTGCAACCACAAAAGTCAGCAAGGAGAAAACCTAGTTTATGAGCACTTTTCACTATAGCTGCATTAAAATACTGGGTTGGAATCTGGTTTTGGATTCCTGCAGCAAGTAGCTCAGATACAGATGTGCTAAGTTCATTTAGTGCTAGCACAGAACTTTGATTGGACAGGCTGGTGCATCCTCATTGTGCCAACTTCAAAAATGCATAAAAGGTATGGTATCTCATGAGAGGTAGTGAGTTGCAGAAGCTAAGCTGAACTGCACCTGCATTTCAGCGGCCAAAAGGCAAGAAACAGAAAAGGCTTATCTTTGTCGGTGGCCGCTTTATATTCCTGTGTTGAGAAAGCGGGTATCGAGGGTTACTCTAAGAGTTCTTTTTTCCATACTATCAGGAACAGTTAAGAAGGCTTTTGTGTTCTGGGCTTGCTAATAGACGCTGGACAGTATTCCAATCTGCACAGAAGCGCCACTTGTTCCCTCAAACAAATCTTTCATAAGCTGACACCTTCGTTTGACACACACACAAACGTGCCCTTACCTGTTGATTGGTAACCTTACCTGTTGAGGTGCATGGATCCACACCTGACTAAAGAATGAAGCATCATGGCTGCTGCCAGGGAGGAAAACAGCAAGGGTCTATTGTGATGTCATCATCCATGTATGCTGAAGGGTTCCATTGTGACACGCTCAGTGTTCTGTCTATTGAAATTTTTATGGAGGCTGCCATATTTATTTTCTGGAGGCTGCCATTTTGATTTGCAGTTAAACACAGCTGTCATTCCAATGAATAAGAAATGTTGGCATGGGATTGGATTGCAACCACAGAAGTCAGCAAGGATAAAACCTAGTTTATGAGCACTTTTCACTATAGCTGCATTAAAATACTGGGTTGAAATCTGCTTTTGGATTCCTGCAGCATGTAGCTCAGTTACAGACGTGCTAAGTTCATTTAGTGCTAGCACAGAACTTTGATTGGACAGGCTGGTGCATTCTCATTGTGCCAACTCCAAAAATGCAAAAAGGTATGGTATCTCATGAGAGGTGGTGAGTTGCAGAAGCTAAGCTGAACTGCACCTGCATTTCAGCGGCCAAAAAGCAAGAAACAGAAAAGGCTTAGCTTTGTCGATGGCCGCTTTATATTCCTGTGTTGAGAAAGAGGGTATCGAGGGTTACTCTAAGAGTTCTTTTTCCATACCATCAGGAACAGTTAAGAAGGCTTTTGTGTTCTGGGCTTGCTAATTGACGCTGGACAGTATTCCAATCTGCACAGAAGCGCCACTTGTTCCCTCAAACAAATCTTTCATAAGCTGACACCTTCGTTTGACACACACAAAAACGTGCCCTTACCTGTTGATTGGTGCCCTTACCTGTTGAGGTGCATGGATCCACACCTGACTGAAGAATGAAGCATCATGGCTGCTGCCAGGGAGGAAAACAGCAAGGGTCTATTGTGATGTCATCATCCATGTATGCTGAAGGGTTCCATTGTGACACGCTCAGTGTTCTGTCTATTGAAATTTTTATGGAGGCTGCCATATTTATTTTCTGGAGGCTGCCATTTTGATTTGCAGTTAAACACAGCTGTCATTTCAATGAATAAGAAATGTTGGCAAGGGATTGGATTGCAACCACAGAAGTCAGCAAGGAGAAAACCTAGTTTATGAGCACTTTTCACTATAGCTGCATTAAAATACTGGGTTGGAATCTGCTTTTGGATTCCTGCAGCATGTAGCTCAGTTACAGAGGTGCTAAGTTCATTTAGTGCTAGCACAGAACTTTGATTGGACAGGCTGGTGCATCCTCATTCTGCCAACTCCAAAAATGCATAAAAGGTATGGTATCTCATGAAAGGTGGTGAGTTGCAGAAGCTAAGCTGAACTGCACCTGCATTTCAGCGGCCAAAAAGCAAGAAACAGAAAAGGCTTAGCTTTGTCGGTGGCCGCTTTATATTCCTGTGTTGAGAAAGCGAATAACGAGGGTTACTCTAAGAGTTCAGTTTTCCATACCATCAGGAACAGTTAAGAAGGCTTTTGTGTTCTGGGCTTGCTAATAGACGCTGGACAGTATTCCAATCTGCACAGAAGCGCCACTTGTTCCCTCAAACAAATCTTTCATAAGCTGACACCTTCGTTTGACACACACAAAAACGTGCCCTTACCTGTTGATTGGTGCCCTTACCTGTTGAGGTGCATGGATCCACACCTGACTAAAGAATGAAGCATCATGGCTGCTGCCAGGGAGGAAAACAACAAGGGTCTATTGTGATGTCATCATCCATGTATGCTGAAGGGTTCCATTGTGACACGCTCAGTGTTCTGTCTATTGAAATTTTTATGGAGGCTGCCATATTTATTTTCTGGAGGCAGCCATTTTGATTTGCAGTTAAACACAGCTGTCATTTCAATGAATAAGAAATGTTGGCAAGGGATTGGATTGCAACCACAGAAGTCAGCAAGGAGAAAACCTAGTTTATGAGCACTTTTCACTATAGCTGCATTAAAATACTGGGTTGGAATCTGCTTTTGGATTCCTGCAGCATGTAGCTCAGTTACAGAGGTGCTAAGTTCATTTAGTGCTAGCACAGAACTTTGATTGGACAGGCTGGTGCATCCTCATTCTGCCAACTCCAAAAATGCATAAAAGGTATGGTATCTCATGAAAGGTGGTGAGTTGCAGAAGCTAAGCTGAACTGCACCTGCATTTCAGCGCCCAAAAAGCAAGAAACAGAAAAGGCTTAGCTTTGTCGGTGGCCACTTTATATTCCTGTGTTGAGAAAGCGAATAACGAGGGTTAATCTAAGAGTTCAGTTTTCCATACCATCAGGAACAGTTAAGAAGGCTTTTGTGTTCTGGGCTTGCTAATAGACGCTGGACAGTATTCCAATCTGCACAGAAGCGCCACTTGTTCCCTCAAACAAATCTTTCATAAGCTGACACCTTCGTTTGACACACACAAAAACTTGCCCTTACCTGTTGATTGGTGCCCTTACCTGTTGAGGTGCATGGATCCACACCTGACTAAAGAATGAAGCATCATGGCTGCTGCCAGGGAGGAAAACAGCAAGGGTCTATTGTGATGTCATCATCCATGTATGCTGAAGGGTTCCATTGTGACACGCTCAGTGTTCTGTCTATTGAAATTTTTATGGAGGCTGCCATATTTATTTTCTGGAGGCTGCCATTTTGATTTGCAGTTAAACACAGCTATCATTTCAATGAATAAGAAATGTTGGCAAGGGATTGGATTGCAACCACAGAAGTCAGCAAGGAGAAAACCTAGTTTATGAGCACTTTTCACTATAGCTGCATTAAAATACTGGGTTGGAATCTGCATTTGGATGCCTGCAGCATGTAGCTCAGTTACAGAGGTGCTAAGTTCATTTAGTGCTAGCACAGAACTTTGATTGGACAGGCTGGTGCATTCTCATTGTGCCAACTCCAAAAATGCATAAAAGGTATGGTATCTCATGAGAGGTGGTGAGTTGCAGAAGCTAAGCTGAACTGCACCTGCATTTCAGCGGCCAAAAAGCAAGAAACTGAAATGGCTTAGCTCTGTCGCTGGCCGCTTTCTTTTTCTGTGTTGAGAAAGCGGGTAACGATGGTTACTCTAAGAGTTCTTTTTTCCATACCATCAGGAACAGTTAAGAAGGCTTTTGTGTTCTGGGCTTGCTAATAGACGCTGGACAATATTCCAATCTACACAGAAGCGCCACTTGTTCCCTCAAACAAATCTTTCATAAGCTGACACCTTCGTTTGACACACACAAAAACTTGCCCTTACCTGTTGATTGGTGCCCTTACCTGTTGAGGTGCATGGATCCACACCTGACTAAAGAATGAAGCATCATGGCTGCTGCCAGGGAGGAAAACAGCAAGGGTCTATTGTGATGTCATCTTCCATGTATGCTGAAGGGTTCCATTGTGACACGCTCAGTGTTCTGTCTATTGAAATTTTTATGGAGGCTGCCATATTTATTTTCTGGAGGCTGCCATTTTGATTTGCAGTTAAACACAGCTGTCATTTCAATGAATAAGAAATGTTGGCAAGGGATTGGATTGCAACCACAGAAGTCAGCAAGGAGAAAACCTAGTTTATGAGCACTTTTCACTATAGCTGCATTAAAATACTGGGTTGGAATCTGCATTTGGATTCCTGCAGCATGTAGCTCAGTTACAGAGGTGCTAAGTTCATTTAGTGCTAGCACAGAACTTTGATTGGACAGGCTGGTGCATTCTCATTGTGCCAACTCCAAAAATGCATAAAAGGTATGGTATCTCATGAGAGGTGGTGAGTTGCAGAAGCTAAGCTGAACTGCACCTGCATTTCAGCGGCCAAAAGCAAGAAACAGAAAAGGCTTAGCTTTGTCGGTGGCCGCTTTATATTCCTGTGTTGAGAAAGCGGGTATCGAGGGTTACTCTAAGAGTTCTTTTTCCATACCATCAGGAACAGTTAAGAAGGCTTTTGTGTTCTGGGCTTGCTAATAGACGCTGGACAGTATTCCAATCTGCACAGAAGCGCCACTTGTTCCCTCAAACAAATCTTTCATAAGCTGACACCTTCGTTTGACACACACAAAAACGTGCCCTTACCTGTTGATTGGTGCCCTTACCTGTTGAGGTGCATGGATCCACACCTGACTGAAGAATGAAGCATCATGGCTGCTGCCAGGGAGGAAAACAGCAAGGGTCTATTGTGATGTCATCATCCATGTATGCTGAAGGGTTCCATTGTGACACGCTCAGTGTTCTGTCTATTGAAATTTTTATGGAGGCTGCCATATTTATTTTCTGGAGGCTGCCATTTTGATTTGCAGTTAAACACAGCTGTCATTTCAATGAATAAGAAATGTTGGCATGGGATTGGATTGCAACCACAGAAGTCAGCAAGGAGAAAACCTAGTTTATGAGCACTTTTCACTATAGCTGCATTAAAATACTGGGTTGGAATCTGCTTTTGGATTCCTGCAGCATGTAGCTCAGTTACAGAGGTGCTAAGTTCATTTAGTGCTAGCACAGAACTTTGATTGGACAGGCTGGTGCATTCTCATTGTGCCAACTCCAAAAATGCATAAAAGGTATGGTATCTCATGAGAGGTGGTGAGTTGCAGAAGCTAAGCTGAACTGCACCTGCATTTCAGCGGCCAAAAAGCAAGAAACAGAAAAGGCTTAGCTTTGTCGATGGCCGCTTTATATTCCTGTGTTGAGAAAGCGGGTATCGAGGGTTACTCTAAGAGTTCTTTTTCCATACCATCAGGAACAGTTAAGAAGGCTTTTGTGTTCTGGGCTTGCTAATAGACGCTGGACAGTATTCCAATCTGCACAGAAGCGCCACTTGTTCCCTCAAACAAATCTTTCATAAGCTGACACCTTCGTTTGACACACACAAAAACGTGCCCTTACCTGTTGATTGGTGCCCTTACCTGTTGAGGTGCATGGATCCACACCTGACTGAAGAATGAAGCATCATGGCTGCTGCCAGGGAGGAAAACAGCAAGGGTCTATTGTGATGTCATCATCCATGTATGCTGAAGGGTTCCATTGTGACACGCTCAGTGTTCTGTCTATTGAAATTTTTATGGAGGCTGCCATATTTATTTTCTGGAGGCTGCCATTTTGATTTGCAGTTAAACACAGCTGTCATTTCAATGAATAAGAAATGTTGGCAAGGGATTGGATTGCAACCACAGAAGTCAGCAAGGAGAAAACCTAGTTTATGAGCACTTTTCACTATAGCTGCATTAAAATACTGGGTTGGAATCTGCTTTTGGATTCCTGCAGCATGTAGCTCAGTTACAGAGGTGCTAAGTTCATTTAGTGCTAGCACAGAACTTTGATTGGACAGGCTGGTGCATTCTCATTGTGCCAACTCCAAAAATGCATAAAAGGTATGGTATCTCATGAGAGGTGGTGAGTTGCAGAAGCTAAGCTGAACTGCACCTGCATTTCAGCGGCCAAAAAGCAAGAAACAGAAAAGGCTTAGCTTTGTCGGTGGCCGCTTTATATTCCTGTGTTGAGAAAGCGGGTATCGAGGGTTACTCTAAGAGTTCTTTTTCCATACCATCAGGAACAGTTAAGAAGGCTTTTGTGTTCTGGGCTTGCTAATAGACGCTGGACAGTATTCCAATCTGCACAGAAGCGCCACTTGTTCCCTCAAACAAATCTTTCATAAGCTGACACCTTCGTTTGACACACACAAAAACGTGCCCTTACCTGTTGATTGGTGCCCTTACCTGTTGAGGTGCATGGATCCACACCTGACTGAAGAATGAAGCATCATGGCTGCTGCCAGGGAGGAAAACAGCAAGGGTCTATTGTGATGTCATCATCCATGTATGCTGAAGGGTTCCATTGTGACACGCTCAGTGTTCTGTCTATTGAAATTTTTATGGAGGCTGCCATATTTATTTTCTGGAGGCTGCCATTTTGATTTGCAGTTAAACACAGCTGTCATTTCAATGAATAAGAAATGTTGGCAAGGGATTGGATTGCAACCACAGAAGTCAGCAAGGAGAAAACCTAGTTTATGAGCACTTTTCACTATAGCTGCATTAAAATACTGGGTTGGAATCTGCTTTTGGATTCCTGCAGCATGTAGCTCAGTTACAGAGGTGCTAAGTTCATTTAGTGCTAGCACAGAACTTTGATTGGACAGGCTGGTGCATTCTCATTGTGCCAACTCCAAAAATGCATAAAAGGTATGGTATCTCATGAGAGGTGGTGAGTTGCAGAAGCTAAGCTGAACTGCACCTGCATTTCAGCGGCCAAAAAGCAAGAAACAGAAAAGGCTTAGCTTTGTCGGTGGCCGCTTTATATTCCTGTGTTGAGAAAGCGGGTATCGAGGGTTACTCTAAGAGTTCTTTTTCCATACCATCAGGAACAGTTAAGAAGGCTTTTGTGTTCTGGGCTTGCTAATAGACGCTGGACAGTATTCCAATCTGCACAGAAGCGCCACTTGTTCCCTCAAACAAATCTTTCATAAGCTGACACCTTCGTTTGACACACACAAAAACGTGCCCTTACCTGTTGATTGGTGCCCTTACCTGTTGAGGTGCATGGATCCACACCTGACTGAAGAATGAAGCATCATGGCTGCTGCCAGGGAGGAAAACAGCAAGGGTCTATTGTGATGTCATCATCCATGTATGCTGAAGGGTTCCATTGTGACACGCTCAGTGTTCTGTCTATTGAAATTTTTATGGAGGCTGCCATATTTATTTTCTGGAGGCTGCCATTTTGATTTGCAGTTAAACACAGCTATCATTTCAATGAATAAGAAATGTTGGCAAGGGATTGGATTGCAACCACAGAAGTCAGCAAGGAGAAAACCTAGTTTATGAGCACTTTTCACTATAGCTGCATTAAAATACTGGGTTGGAATCTGCATTTGGATTCCTGCAGCATGTAGCTCAGTTACAGAGGTGCTAAGTTCATTTAGTGCTAGCACAGAACTTTGATTGGACAGGCTGGTGCATTCTCATTGTGCCAACTCCAAAAATGCATAAAAGGTATGGTATCTCATGAGAGGTGGTGAGTTGCAGAAGCTAAGCTGAACTGCACCTGCATTTCAGCGGCCAAAAAGCAAGAAACTGAAAAGGCTTAGCTCTGTCGCTGGCCGCTTTCTATTTCTGTGTTGAGAAAGCGGGTAACGATGGTTACTCTAAGAGTTCTTTTTTCCATACCATCAGGAACAGTTAAGAAGGCTTTTGTGTTCTGGGCTTGCTAATAGACGCTGGACAATATTCCAATCTACACAGAAGCGCCACTTGTTCCCTCAAACAAATCTTTCATAAGCTGACACCTTCGTTTGACACACACAAAAACGTGCCCTTACCTGTTGATTGGTGCCCTTACCTGTTGAGGTGCATGGATCCACACCTGACTGAAGAATGAAGCATCATGGCTGCTGCCAGGGAGGAAAACAGCAAGGGTCTATTGTGATGTCATCATCCATGTATGCTGAAGGGTTCCATTGTGACACGCTCAGTGTTCTGTCTATTGAAATTTTTATGGAGGCTGCCATATTTATTTTCTGGAGGCTGCCATTTTGATTTGCAGTTAAACACAGCTATCATTTCAATGAATAAGAAATGTTGGCAAGGGATTGGATTGCAACCACAGAAGTCAGCAAGGAGAAAACCTAGTTTATGAGCACTTTTCACTATAGCTGCATTAAAATACTGGGTTGGAATCTGCATTTGGATTCCTGCAGCATGTAGCTCAGTTACAGAGGTGCTAAGTTCATTTAGTGCTAGCACAGAACTTTGATTGGACAGGCTGGTGCATTCTCATTGTGCCAACTCCAAAAATGCATAAAAGGTATGGTATCTCATGAGAGGTGGTGAGTTGCAGAAGCTAAGCTGAACTGCACCTGCATTTCAGCGGCCAAAAAGCAAGAAACTGAAAAGGCTTAGCTCTGTCGCTGGCCGCTTTCTATTTCTGTGTTGAGAAAGCGGGTAACGATGGTTACTCTAAGAGTTCTTTTTTCCATACCATCAGGAACAGTTAAGAAGGCTTTTGTGTTCTGGGCTTGCTAATAGACGCTGGACAATATTCCAATCTACACAGAAGCGCCACTTGTTCCCTCAAACAAATCTTTCATAAGCTGACACCTTTGTTTGACACACACAAAAACGTGCCCTTACCTGTTGATTGGTGCCCTTACCTGTTGATGTGCATGGATCACACTTGACTGAAGAATGAAGCATCATAGCTGCTGCCAGGGAGGAAAACAGCAAGGCTCCATTGTGATGTTATCATCCATGCATGCTGAAGGGTTCGATTGTGACACGCTCAGTGTTCCTTCTATTGAAATTTTTATGGAGGCTGCCATATTGATTTTCTGGAGGCAGCCATTTTGATTTGCAGTTAAACACAGCTGTCATTTCAATGAATAAGAAATGTTGGCATGGGATTGGATTGCAACCACAAAAGTCAGCAAGGAGAAAACCTAGTTTATGAGCACTTTTCACTATAGCTGCATTAAAATACTGGGTTGGAATCTGGTTTTGGATTCCTGCAGCAAGTAGCTCAGTTACAGATGTGCTAAGTTCATTTAGTGCTAGCACAGAACTTTGATCGGACAGGCTGGTGCATTCTCATTGTGCCAACTCCAAAAATGCATAAAAGGTATGGTATCTCATGAGAGGTGGTGAGTTGCAGAAGCTAAGCTGAACTGCACCTGCATTTCAGCGGCCAAAAGGCAAGAAACAGAAAAGGCTTATCTTTGTCGGTGGCCGCTTTATATTCCTGTGTTGAGAAAGCGGGTATCGAGGGTTACTCTAAGAGTTCTTTTTCCATACTATCAGGAACAGTTAAGAAGGCTTTTGTGTTCTGGGCTTGCTAATAGACGCTGGACAGTATTCCAATCTGCACAGAAGCGCCACTTGTTCCCTCAAACAAATCTTTCATAAGCTGACACCTTCGTTTGACACACACAAAAACGTGCCCTTACCTGTTGATTGGTGCCCTTACCTGTTGAGGTGCATGGATCCACACCTGACTGAAGAATGAAGCATCATGGCTGCTGCCAGGGAGGAAAACAGCAAGGGTCTATTGTGATGTCATCATCCATGTATGCTGAAGGGTTCCATTGTGACACGCTCAGTGTTCTGTCTATTGAAATTTTTATGGAGGCTGCCATATTTATTTTCTGGAGGCTGCCATTTTGATTTGCAGTTAAACACAGCTGTCATTTCAATGAATAAGAAATGTTGGCATGGGATTGGATTGCAACCACAGAAGTCAGCAAGGAGAAAACCTAGTTTATGAGCACTTTTCACTATAGCTGCATTAAAATACTGGGTTGAAATCTGCTTTTGGATTCCTGCAGCATGTAGCTCAGTTACAGAGGTGCTAAGTTCATTTAGTGCTAGCACAGAACTTTGATTGGACAGGCTGGTGCATTCTCATTGTGCCAACTCCAAAAATGCATAAAAGGTATGGTATCTCATGAGAGGTGGTGAGTTGCAGAAGCTAAGCTGAACTGCACCTGCATTTCAGCGGCCAAAAAGCAAGAAACAGAAAAGGCTTAGCTTTGTCGATGGCCGCTTTATATTCCTGTGTTGAGAAAGAGGGTATCGAGGGTTACTCTAAGAGTTCTTTTTCCATACCATCAGGAACAGTTAAGAAGGCTTTTGTGTTCTGGGCTTGCTAATTGACGCTGGACAGTATTCCAATCTGCACAGAAGCGCCACTTGTTCCCTCAAACAAATCTTTCATAAGCTGACACCTTCGTTTGACACACACAAAAACGTGCCCTTACCTGTTGATTGGTGCCCTTACCTGTTGAGGTGCATGGATCCACACCTGACTGAAGAATGAAGCATCATGGCTGCTGCCAGGGAGGAAAACAGCAAGGGTCTATTGTGATGTCATCATCCATGTATGCTGAAGGGTTCCATTGTGACACGCTCAGTGTTCTGTCTATTGAAATTTTTATGGAGGCTGCCATATTTATTTTCTGGAGGCTGCCATTTTGATTTGCAGTTAAACACAGCTGTCATTTCAATGAATAAGAAATGTTGGCAAGGGATTGGATTGCAACCACAGAAGTCAGCAAGGAGAAAACCTAGTTTATGAGCACTTTTCACTATAGCTGCATTAAAATACTGGGTTGGAATCTGCTTTTGGATTCCTGCAGCATGTAGCTCAGTTACAGAGGTGCTAAGTTCATTTAGTGCTAGCACAGAACTTTGATTGGACAGGCTGGTGCATTCTCATTGTGCCAACTCCAAAAATGCATAAAAGGTATGGTATCTCATGAGAGGTGGTGAGTTGCAGAAGCTAAGCTGAACTGCACCTGCATTTCAGCGGCCAAAAAGCAAGAAACAGAAAAGGCTTAGCTTTGTCGGTGGCCGCTTTATATTCCTGTGTTGAGAAAGCGGGTATCGAGGGTTACTCTAAGAGTTCTTTTTCCATACCATCAGGAACAGTTAAGAAGGCTTTTGTGTTCTGGGCTTGCTAATAGACGCTGGACAGTATTCCAATCTGCACAGAAGCGCCACTTGTTCCCTCAAACAAATCTTTCATAAGCTGACACCTTCGTTTGACACACACAAAAACGTGCCCTTACCTGTTGATTGGTGCCCTTACCTGTTGAGGTGCATGGATCCACACCTGACTGAAGAATGAAGCATCATGGCTGCTGCCAGGGAGGAAAACAGCAAGGGTCTATTGTGATGTCATCATCCATGTATGCTGAAGGGTTCCATTGTGACACGCTCAGTGTTCTGTCTATTGAAATTTTTATGGAGGCTGCCATATTTATTTTCTGGAGGCTGCCATTTTGATTTGCAGTTAAACACAGCTGTCATTTCAATGAATAAGAAATGTTGGCAAGGGATTGGATTGCAACCACAGAAGTCAGCAAGGAGAAAACCTAGTTTATGAGCACTTTTCACTATAGCTGCATTAAAATACTGGGTTGGAATCTGCTTTTGGATTCCTGCAGCATGTAGCTCAGTTACAGAGGTGCTAAGTTCATTTAGTGCTAGCACAGAACTTTGATTGGACAGGCTGGTGCATTCTCATTGTGCCAACTCCAAAAATGCATAAAAGGTATGGTATCTCATGAGAGGTGGTGAGTTGCAGAAGCTAAGCTGAACTGCACCTGCATTTCAGCGGCCAAAAAGCAAGAAACTGAAAAGGCTTAGCTCTGTCGCTGGCCGCTTTCTATTCCTGTGTTGAGAAAGCGGGTAACGATGGTTACTCTAAGAGTTCTTTTTCCATACCATCAGGAACAGTTAAGAAGGCTTTTGTGTTCTGGGCTTGCTAATAGACGCTGGACAGTATTCCAATCTGCACAGAAGCGCCACTTGTTCCCTCAAACAAATCTTTCATAAGCTGACACCTTCGTTTGACACACACAAAAACGTGCCCTTACCTGTTGATTGGTGCCCTTACCTGTTGAGGTGCATGGATCCACACCTGACTGAAGAATGAAGCATCATGGCTGCTGCCAGGGAGGAAAACAGCAAGGGTCTATTGTGATGTCATCATCCATGTATGCTGAAGGGTTCCATTGTGACACGCTCAGTGTTCTGTCTATTGAAATTTTTATGGAGGCTGCCATATTTATTTTCTGGAGGCTGCCATTTTGATTTGCAGTTAAACACAGCTATCATTTCAATGAATAAGAAATGTTGGCAAGGGATTGGATTGCAACCACAGAAGTCAGCAAGGAGAAAACCTAGTTTATGAGCACTTTTCACTATAGCTGCATTAAAATACTGGGTTGGAATCTGCATTTGGATTCCTGCAGCATGTAGCTCAGTTACAGAGGTGCTAAGTTCATTTAGTGCTAGCACAGAACTTTGATTGGACAGGCTGGTGCATTCTCATTGTGCCAACTCCAAAAATGCATAAAAGGTATGGTATCTCATGAGAGGTGGTGAGTTGCAGAAGCTAAGCTGAACTGCACCTGCATTTCAGCGGCCAAAAAGCAAGAAACTGAAAAGGCTTAGCTCTGTCGCTGGCCGCTTTCTATTTCTGTGTTGAGAAAGCGGGTAACGATGGTTACTCTAAGAGTTCTTTTTCCATACCATCAGGAACAGTTAAGAAGGCTTTTGTGTTCTGGGCTTGCTAATAGACGCTGGACAATATTCCAATCTACACAGAAGCGCCACTTGTTCCCTCAAACAAATCTTTCATAAGCTGACACCTTTGTTTGACACACACAAAAACGTGCCCTTACCTGTTGATTGGTGCCCTTACCTGTTGATGTGCATGGATCCACACCTGACTGAAGAATGAAGCATCATAGCTGCTGCCAGGGAGGAAAACAGCAAGGCTCCATTGTGATGTTATCATCCATGCATGCTGAAGGGTTCGATTGTGACACGCTCAGTGTTCCGTCTATTGAAATTTTTATGGAGGCTGCCATATTGATTTTCTGGAGGCAGCCATTTTGATTTGCAGTTAAACACAGCTGTCATTTCAATGAATAAGAAATGTTGTCATGGGAATGGATTGCAACCACAAAAGTCAGCAAGGAGAAAACCTAGTTTATGAGCACTTTTCACTATAGCTGCATTAAAATACTGGGTTGGAATCTGGTTTTGGATTCCTGCAGCAAGTAGCTCAGATACAGATGTGCTAAGTTCATTTAGTGCTAGCACAGAACTTTGATTGGACAGGCTGGTGCATCCTCATTGTGCCAACTCCAAAAATGCATAAAAGGTATGGTATCTCATGAGAGGTGGTGAGTTGCAGAAGCTAAGCTGAACTGCACCTGCATTTCAGCGGCCAAAAAGCAAGAAACAGAAAAGGCTTAGCTTTGTCGGTGGCCGCTTTATATTCCTGTGTTGAGAAAGCGGGTATCGAGGGTTACTCTAAGAGTTCTGTTTTCCATACCATCAGGAACAGTTAAGAAGGCTTTTGTGTTCTGGGCTTGCTAATAGACGCTGGACAGTATTCCAATCTGCACAGAAGCGCCACTTGTTCCCTCAAACAAATCTTTCATAAGCTGACACCTTCGTTTGACACACACAAAAACGTGCCCTTACCTGTTGATTGGTGCCCTTACCTGTTGAGGTGCATGGATCCACACCTGACTGAAGAATGAAGCATCATGGCTGCTGCCAGGGAGGAAAACAGCAAGGGTCTATTGTGATGTCATCATCCATGTATGCTGAAGGGTTCCATTGTGACACGCTCAGTGTTCTGTCTATTGAAATTTTTATGGAGGCTGCCATATTTATTTTCTGGAGGCTGCCATTTTGATTTGCAGTTAAACACAGCTGTCATTTCAATGAATAAGAAATGTTGGCAAGGGATTGGATTGCAACCACAGAAGTCAGCAAGGAGAAAACCTAGTTTATGAGCACTTTTCACTATAGCTGCATTAAAATACTGGGTTGGAATCTGCTTTTGGATTCCTGCAGCATGTAGCTCAGTTACAGAGGTGCTAAGTTCATTTAGTGCTAGCACAGAACTTTGATTGGACAGGCTGGTGCATTCTCATTGTGCCAACTCCAAAAATGCATAAAAGGTATGGTATCTCATGAGAGGTGGTGAGTTGCAGAAGCTAAGCTGAACTGCACCTGCATTTCAGCGGCCAAAAGGCAAGAAACAGAAAAGGCTTAGCTTTGTCGGTGGCCGCTTTATATTCCTGTGTTGAGAAAGCGGGTATCGAGGGTTACTCTAAGAGTTCTTTTTCCATACCATCAGGAACAGTTAAGAAGGCTTTTGTGTTCTGGGCTTGCTAATAGACGCTGGACAGTATTCCAATCTGCACAGAAGCGCCACTTGTTCCCTCAAACAAATCTTTCATAAGCTGACACCTTCGTTTGACACACACAAAAACGTGCCCTTACCTGTTGATTGGTGCCCTTACCTGTTGAGGTGCATGGATCCACACCTGACTGAAGAATGAAGCATCATGGCTGCTGCCAGGGAGGAAAACAGCAAGGGTCTATTGTGATGTCATCATCCATGTATGCTGAAGGGTTCCATTGTGACACGCTCAGTGTTCTGTCTATTGAAATTTTTATGGAGGCTGCCATATTTATTTTCTGGAGGCTGCCATTTTGATTTGCAGTTAAACACAGCTGTCATTTCAATGAATAAGAAATGTTGGCATGGGATTGGATTGCAACCACAGAAGTCAGCAAGGAGAAAACCTAGTTTATGAGCACTTTTCACTATAGCTGCATTAAAATACTGGGTTGAAATCTGCTTTTGGATTCCTGCAGCATGTAGCTCAGTTACAGAGGTGCTAAGTTCATTTAGTGCTAGCACAGAACTTTGATTGGACAGGCTGGTGCATTCTCATTGTGCCAACTCCAAAAATGCATAAAAGGTATGGTATCTCATGAGAGGTGGTGAGTTGCAGAAGCTAAGCTGAACTGCACCTGCATTTCAGCGGCCAAAAGCAAGAAACAGAAAAGGCTTAGCTTTGTCGATGGCCGCTTTATATTCCTGTGTTGAGAAAGAGGGTATCGAGGGTTACTCTAAGAGTTCTTTTTCCATACCATCAGGAACAGTTAAGAAGGCTTTTTTGTTCTGGGCTTGCTAATAGACGCTGGACAGTATTCCAATCTGCACAGAAGCGCCACTTGTTCCCTCAAACAAATCTTTCATAAGCTG